>CABFWB010000195.1:275780-296205 GCA_902151455.1 Timema bartmani
CAAATCTCTAAGTAAGGGTAAGCTCTGAAATGGGGCATTGTATTATATTGAGGGAGGGGGGAGGGGGGAGAGAGATGTAAAGGATGAAAAATATGTCTAGCGATTTTTTAGATTAAAACTCAAAGCGGGGAACTAAATAGTTACAGTTCGTTCAAAAGTATTATTTATTATGACTGTATTCATATAATACAGATTCATATATTTTTTTAAATATATCAAATAAATAATTGAAGTCTATAGTAAAATAAGTATATTTTTAATGGTATGTAATATACGATCATTATTAACTATAGTAGAATTATGGTAGGAATAACCTTTTAGAAAACATAAATACATTTTTTAATATAGGCTTATTATTATTATTTTACAGGTTTTTATTTTTAACACAACGTCTTACTACCCGTTTGTGCTCTACGGCCATGTACTAATTACTTTAATGCGTTAGGGATGAGGAAGGTTTAATTTAGAGGAATTTTACCCGAATTTGCTTGGAGGAATATGGGAAACCATTTATAGAAAAAAACTAAGTATACCGGACCGGGTTAGAACCACGATATTCTCGTTATCGGCAGTTTTATCTGCCATAAGAGCTATTTCTCAGACAACTCAGTCACCGAAGTGGGTTTTATAGGTATTAATATTATTTAACAAAAGGGATAGCTGCAGATCACCTTACTTGACGGATAAATATATGAAAAATGTCTTAGTAATTTTTGAAACAGTGTATAGCCCGAACGGGTAATAAGATGCGGTGGTAAAAAAAATACTGTTGAAATTGTAAAAAAAAAGCTTATTACTATCAGTATCAAACTGAGCATAGTCTAATAAAAATAGAGCTAAGGTGGGAAGGTAGGGATTGAGAGCTAAGGGAGGTATTTTTGTACTTTTTATAGAAAGAAAAATGTTCGGTCAAATAAATCAAATATTGCTTCTATACAAACATAGAGTTTAATTTTCTTCCCATGGTGATATCAACAGTTGTTGAATATCTGTCAAGGTGTCCTGGTATTTTACAACTTTTTATTTTCCTTTAAAAAGTTGTTCATCAAATACTAATATACTCGTGGGAGATATTCAACAGCTGTCGATATCACCATGTGAATAAAATCAAACTCTTTATTTCTAATGGAGCAATATTTATTTATTCTAACGAAGAAAATGGTTTTCTATGAAAATTGCAGAAACAAGGACCTTAGCTCCTCAACACCAAAACACCTTAATGACTTAATATAAGAATATAGGAACTAAAAGAAATTTAAACCCACGTTGGTTTGGAAATAGTTTCAAAACCATCATTTGGTAAAAAAAAAAAACCTTTAGTGCATCCGGTTGGGAATGAACCGCTGTTTTCCGGGTCAGAGCCAGGTCAACACTATCTGAGGGGAAAGGTTCAGTGTACCTAAAAGTGTTTAGAGCTTGAGAAACAACAACAAATTGGTGCAACATGCACTACAATTAACTTTCTCATAGCCGTAATCTATGTCTTCACGATGAGCTCTCTCTCTCTCTCTCTCAACAGATCTGAAAGAAACTACATCTATAGTAGGATTTTGGAACGAAGGAACTTTTTGTAAAAACAAAGAGATTTCTTGTGGTCAACATTGTGGTCAACATTGATATTATTATTCCTTTTTTACTAATTCTTATTATTTTTACTATCACAAGGTGTTCTGTCTTACGACAGGTTCATTCCTTTTGTCAGTGACCTCAGACCGCCATTGCGACCTGTCCTCTGACTCCTCCTTTAGCTGCAGAATTTTCCTTTTTTCCTTTAAGTCATCCAACATTTGAATCCTTATTCCTAATCTTCTTTTTCTTTCAACCTTTTCTTCTATGACGTCATGCTGAACATATTTTTTTCTGTCAATATTGATGATTTTTTTTTCTTTATTATTAGTATAACTTTTAAAGTATTTATTAAAGATTGGTTGAATACAAAGCTTAAATTTTCTTTTGATACTCGAATTCAAATTCAAATCCTCTAGTCTTTACAAAATATGTATAATTTGAGTTAAAATAAACATATATAAAATTGAATTAAAAAAAAGCTTAAAATCCTAGTGCAACTGACAAATACAATTTTGTTTTCACGTCTATTACGTCATAAACGACAAATAGAACACTTTTCTAATAAATTAATATTATTAATACAATCTTTTCTTTTTTGTTATTTTGTTATTCTCTCAACTACACAAGTCTATAGACTTTTACCGATTGCTTAAAATTCTTGTTTGAAGTCAAGGGCTTCATAAACTGCATTCGAGATACGCTTTTGAGTTTTTTTACAAATCCCGAATCCCTCAAATACCATTGGAAATTCGAGGAATTTGAGAAATAAAGGATTCGAACATCCCCTCTTCAGTATTTATACTATCCATGAAAGAAAAATCACAGTTGCAGATTACATGACTTGACGTATACATATATGATATTGATTTTTGTAGCTTTTATAACTGTCAAAAAAGTTCCTTTCTAACTAAATCAGATTACTATTAGTTTTCATTATATGAGGCTTAGCAGGCAACGCAGTCTGACACCTTAGCTCAGTCAGTAGCGAGTCCGTCTAGTGAGCTAAGGGTCCCGGGTTCGGTTCCCGGCATGGCTGAAAACTGTATCATTGGTGAAATGTGGGTTTACCCATTCATAGGGATGTTATTAACGGCTGGAGGCTGGATATTGTGTCTGTTCTAGATGTAAGTTAGTTTATAAGTCGTATGCTGATATAATCAGTCGATTCAGAAAGCGCACGTTAAATATTTCAAATAAATGAAAATACAAAGAAAAAACCAGTAGTGGCTGGTCATATTTAACATTTTCTATAAAGATAATAATAATAATAATGTCATGTATAGACTACATCACTCATAGCTAAATCAGCAGAAAGATTAGTCAGTACTAATGTTCCGTAGACAGGGGACTCCCGAATGTACTAATCGTACATAATTTCCGTGGAGGCTCTTTCCATGTCCTGGTGATATGAGGTGATGGTGATAGTGAGTATGAGGGTGTGGAACCAGTGGAAACACTTAAAACTAGCTTAAGACTAGCTAACCAAACCTTGATGACAGTTGGGGTGATTCCCCTTTCGGGAAAAAATACCCGCGGTACCAGCCAGGAATTGAACCCAGGACACTTAGACTCGTAGCCAGGTGCACTGACCACTACATCACGAGGCCAGTTGCTGACACTAGATCATTGATCAAACATAAATATTAATATAATTTTTCTATTGGTCCGTGTCGAGAAGAGGTCGGATAGAAGCATTTGCGAATGCCAAGAAAAATAAATAGTCCTGGTCTCCATGCAGTTAATTTTGGGGACATTTTTTAAACATTATTTTCAAACCTAAGCCTATATGATTTAGGGTAGTTTGATATGTTTACTGTTATAACTGATTACAAGAAAAATTATATTTTATATTTGAATATTTGGTGAAGGCGCTTTTAATATGTTTCACAACAGGACCGCAAGGTCGGGGATTCAACTCCCGGTAGAGTGTATTGAAGTATTTAAAAAAAATACTTTAAGGCTTACCACTTTATTTATCCGCGGGAATGCAGGTAAATTTCTATAATTCATACCTATTCTTCCAGCCCCCATCAATGTAAATACACTGATAACCCTCCAGGGTGGTAAAATGTGACTTATAGCAACTTAAAAATTAATTTAATAAAGTAAACTTCCTATACTTATCAAATTTCCTGGAATTCCGGTTCGAATTTAAGATTCGGGACTGGTTGGTTAAATGAAGATTCAAGTTTGTAGAAGAGAAGATTCGACCCAATGACTTTTCTTTATATTTAGAATAAGAAAGTAAAACAAATAAATGGAACGGTGCATTCGCATAAACTTTCTCATATTATATCTTGGAATAAAATGTTAGAAAATAGGATTTACACTACTCTTAAGTAAGTTTTCCTCAGAATAACAATAACTTTATATTGTTAATCACAATTAAGGTTCAGATGTTTATGACCTTAAGAATCGCGAAATATGGCCTTAAAAATACCAATCTATAAACTAAAAATTAACAAATATGCGCTAAAAACTTATGTTAATGATAATTAATATTATTGAAAATATATCTCAAATCAAGTAAGTAGTTTGCAGTAAAATAAATTAGCCTAAATCTTTAATTATTATAGATCTAACAAGCTCACAACTAATTCACAGAAGCATTCTAAAGATAACTTAGGAGAGCCTTTACAATATAAAATGTAAAGCACGAGAGAAATTAGAAATATCAGTTATATAAGTAATTATTGTAACCGAAATATCACTTTATGCACCCCAAATTGTGGAAATATGACCTAAACTTGAAAACTGCTCAAAATATGCATTTTAATGGTAAATCAAATATATATATTTGGAGTCAGGCTAGTATAAAAAATGTGTATAGTTCATTAGGCATTAAATTCGAAATGAAACAAAAAATACTATATATCATTAACATCCGAGCCTTAATCACAATAAACACTCTTCATAAATGAATCTTAAACTAAATTGTTCAAATATTTTTAACAAATTTCAAATTTACGAAAGTTAAGTATTTATAAACTACACTAAGATTTTTTTAAGTTTGCAAAAATTAAAACATTTCTTATGTATCATGATAAACAATAAATATCCATTCTGATATAAATTTTCAAGGCCATTAAAATTTTCTTTGGTTTACTTTGTCATAAGGCTTTAAATAAATGTATTTTAGAAAAATAGATCAACTTTATTATTTATAAAGTAAAATAGACCCCAGATACCAATTTTGAACAACATCATTGTAGCTGTTTTCAAAAATTTTCAAAAATCACTCAGAAGTATACATTGTTACTTAGGATATCAGACACGCACTAGATATTAATTTTAAACAAAACCATTGGAGCCTTTTTGAAAAATGTGTAACTAAAAAAAATAACTCATTAGTAAACTACCCGTATTTTAAGGGCTAGGGTCAAAATAAAAATTTACTGAGGTATAGCCATATATTATCTAAACATCAAGTTGGAACAAAATCCAGCTCCATTTAAAATCTCTGGCCAGGGACAGACAGATAAGACAGGCAGATATAGGGACAAATTGAATTGTAAAAAACACTTTTTTGGGCTAGGTGGCACATAAGACTCGTCATAATCTCAAGGCTGAAAATTTTCAGCTTACAATACTTTCTCTTTAGAGGTGGAAGTAAAAATTGGCAATAAAATGCTAACGTGTTGAACTATGATATACTTTTTTAAATAAGCCTTTTTCTTGATCCATTTTATTTGTCTCCTGTGTGAAACCTACATGAATACGTGCATGCGCGCAT
The DNA here is from genome assembly GCA_902151455.1 of Timema bartmani. NCBI lineage: Eukaryota > Metazoa > Arthropoda > Insecta > Phasmatodea > Timematidae > Timema > Timema bartmani. Next base: position 281,083 of record CABFWB010000195.1, read on the forward strand.
ATATGCAATAAATAATTATTTTTATTTTCATTTCGTCACGTTTTATTTGAAACAACCCGATACAGCCACGTCTACAAATGCAGTGTCATCTCATCTTTCGTGAAAAAACATGGTTCTATGTTCGTGAGGTTATTAGCAAGCTAAACACAACTTCAATAATATTTGTCAAATTTATATTAAAATCACAGAAACGTTTTATATTAAATATTAATAATAAACTGGCAATCGCTTTAAATTTGCTCAAAACAATAGAACATTTTCCTAAACAGTGCGATGATTTTTATATAAAAAAAACTCGACCTAATTATATCCATTTCGACATCCTAAATGGTGTTGTCAACTTTGTGGACAGTCATACAATTCAGATCTCCTTTACCTTCAAGGTACCTGAGCGCTACCTCTCCTCATTACAAATACAAGACAATAGGTAGTTTACACTGCTGAGCGTTTCATGTTACGTTCCCTCTTCCGTTACTTCATACACACAACGCTTTATGCAATTATTACATTTGCCATGTAATTTGAGCTGTCACTTTTGATATATTTTATCAATACCTATAAAACAACACTTATAATAATAGTAAAATGGTATAAATGTTGAGCTAGAAAAAAAAAGTTTGAGTTCCTTTTTATCAGCATCCTACTATAGCAGTGATTCTCAATTACACCTCAGCGCAAGTCACAGTTTTTTTTTCACGGACTAGGCCAGAGGATGTGAAAACTTAATTTGAAAAATTTACATAATGTACTAAAATGAAAACTAAGTATCTCAGAATATTATGAACACTATTTTTATTTTATAATTAATAAAATATAAATTATAAAACAAACTTTGATTTAGTTATCAAGAAACTAATGAGAAAATTGAGAGCGATTTCCTTCAACAATCTGTTTAAAATCTGGGGCATTGAATGTAGTTGCAAATCTTTGGGCGTTTTCAACACGAACATCTGTTAATTTGTTCCTGTAACAATTTTTATATTGTTCATGTCAGAGAAGCTTGATTCACATTTGTAGGTAGACCCAAACATAGTTCAAATTAAAATGGCAAGTTTCTTACAATTTGGATAACTAGTCATTAATTTAGCCCAAAAATTACATAGTGACTCGTCCGTAAAGTTACTCTTCAGTTCTTCTGAAATTTGAACATCAATTAATTCAAACTGTAAGTCACTTTGGTCCATACTAGTTAACAGTCCTTTAGTACTTTAGGAGATCTCACATATCTGGGTAGGGGTGCCAGCAAAATGATTTTTTATGAATACCTGCATTACTTTGGGCAGTGTAAACTTCGCAAACCTTGACTCAAAGTTTTCTATTAACCTTGTAAAAAAAAGTTTTAGGGCTATTTCCACAGATATAATCAAGCATTGTTTCTTTTTAGGTTCTTCTTCCTTTTCCAAATATTCCGTAAACACTTTAAAATGAATATTATTATTATTATTAGCACCACGTCTTACTACCCGTTTGGGTTACACGCTCTTACTCTAATGTGTAGTGGTAAGGTGATTGTGAGACGAAATGGAGGACTCACAGTTTAACGTGGGATCCGAACCACGGTGGAAGGCCTGGCATTCCTCACATTCACAAGTTGTGATTAATACACACGTCTTGTCAGAGGTGAAGGAAGGGTTTGGCTATCAGATAAATCTGTGCCTGGACCGAGGATTGAACCACGGACCTCAGCACAGAAGTCTGACACCCTACCCCTAGACCCCCAGGTCACCTTTAAAATGAATAAAAGCTTCTGTTGGGTAAAATCATCCTTCATCAGCAACAGTTTGGTCTTGAAATATTGAATTGATTCAATTATTTGAAAACAGTTTTCTATTTTCCCTGCAAATGAAAGTTTAATTTATTCAAATGACCAAATATATCACTTAAAAATGCAAGCTTTATTAATAACCCACTATCACTCATTAAAGACAGAAGGTTTTGTGATTCAGCATCATCCTTTTTCTGCAAAAATACAACTACTGCTTCTTTAAATTCCAATAATCTCTTGACTACCCTTCCTTTGCTTAGCCATCTTACTTTATTATGCAACAAAAGGTCGTTGCGTTCAAGACTAATGTCAGCGACGATTTTCCTGAACAATCTGTGTTGAAGGTTTGAAGTGGAAGGAACTAAATTAATCAACTTCATTACATTATCCATTGTGGATTTAAGTTCGTCATGTAACTTAGCACACAAAACAATCTAGTAAATCAAACAATGAACACTTTGAATGTTAGGCACGATAGTTTTTAATCTAGAAATAAATCCCTTTTCCCTACCGACCACGGCCGGAGCACCATCAGTAAACACATAAATAGTTTTGTGTAAATCAAGTCCATTTGAATTTTAAAAATCTACTATTCTAATGTAGACATCTTTGCCAGCAGTCATTTGAAGCAGTGGAATTAAACATAACAATTCTTCTCACCGCCATAAAACCGAACAAATACCAACAGTTGAGACACGTCGTCAGTATCTATTGATTCATCAAAGGCAACTGATATGAAATCACAATTATTTTTTTAAATCACTTATAAAAGTTTTAAATACATTTACACTAAGATCTTCGATGCGACGAGTTATAGTGTCATTTGAAAGGGGAACTTATTTTATGGACTGAATAATTTTACAGCTGACATTTTCGTCGCATATTTCGTCCACTAAAGCCAGTGCACACTCTTTAACAATTTCTGAGTCAGAGAAAGGTTTCTTATACTTCGCTACTAACCACGCAACCTTCAGAGAAGCAGGATGGCAGTTTGTTTGCTGAGAAGCCGCTTTGTGCATTGCAAGAGTTGATTTTGAATAACTCGAACTTAAAGAAGATATTCTAGTTTTCCGGTTGTCAGATCTAAGAGGAAACATTTGATTAAAACTCACGTGCTTAATACTAAAATGGCGCCTCCTATTGTATTCTTTGAAAACAGACACTGTTTCGTTTCACACTAGACATACAGGAACACTTGCCCATTTTCTCTGTTGTAAAATAAACAACTATTTGTCTCTCCAATCACTGTTGAATTCCAGATTTTCACTATCAACTTTTCTCTTCTTTAGCGATATTTTACACTTGGAATGTCTACCACTTTACTGACTCGCCTGGTGCGATTCTTTGTCTTTTAAATGAACTTCGTCCTTCCGTAATGACCCTCACCATCCCTTTCTTCAATCACGTCTAGCACAGGGTTGTCAGACGGGAGGTGTAATAGTGTTGTTGGGTTATATATACCGTATGTATAATTTTCAGTTTAATTATTTACCACAGGTCAGACTGGCATCCTTCGCGGGCCACCTATTGAGAACCACTGGACTATAGTCTCCCTAGCTCCGTGTTGTTGGTTGCGTGTCGGACCGAGCTAGGCGCAGCAGAACTTTGTTACCCCCCCTTGTCCGCGCGTATTAGTGGATTTTATTCGTCCGAATACAAGTCTAGGAAAACTTGGTTTGAGACCCTTAGAATAATTTAGTGTTCGTGACTGCGTTCGTTTTAGCATCCAAACGCAATGGTTCTCGACATTAGAACGAAGTTGTGACATTTTTGGATGGTTTTTTTTTGGTCTGTAAACCAGGCTTCGTCTACCACTTTGGACTGATTCGAATATTTTGATTTTCACAATGAGTTGAAATTATTATTGTTTTACAGTTTAAGTAGCCCTTCATAGGAATTAATTTAATTACGGTTGGAAGGAATCGAACCCGTGTTCAAGTTTTTCAGCTATATTAAAATTTTTGTTGTTATTTAAGTACTATGTTCGTCGTAAGAACAAATTCATCTTTCTAAAACCACAATTTTGGGGGCTTTCCGCAATTTTTTATCACTCCCTCCCCCTTAGTTTCCCCCACCTCCCTTAAAACCACTCCCTTCCCTCTCCCAGATTATCTTACAACCCGATCGATCTATCCGAGTAGTCTCACTAATAGGGTGTGACTGAGAAAGATACAATTAAGAGATTGTGTACCCGCATTCACGTGAAGGGTGATTGGGGAACCATTTAGAAAAAAAAAACCTCAATATGCCCTGCATGAATTCGAACTCTTGCCTCACAATTACAGGTAGACCTATATATATTAAATGTTACCTCTCCGTTTATACCTATACAAATATGTGTTTGTATAATATGTATACACATGTATGTACACCCACATATGTATACATGTATGGATGTGCGTGTATGTGTAAAAAAGTTGAAAAACTTCTCTGTATTACAGGTACTGTCTCTTATCAGTGAATTAAGTTAGCTAATCTAAGAGTAAAGTAATTTAATGGACGGTGAATCCAAAGTCAATGCACTAGCACTAGACCTGGTAAGATCTGGGAAACAGCCAAGTGGAAATGAACGCTATCCCAAGTTTATTCGTCCAGGATTGAACCCTAGATTCCATTGAGCCCAAGTAGTAAAATAAATATAACATACCGAAAAAAGCAATATTCATAAATATACATATTCTCTCTCATACGAAAGTTGCATCTGTTATATTTTCTTCCCGAAAGTTTCGTGTTCTTCCATCACGAACTTATTACAAGTTCTCTCATTCTCTCCATTCATCCCTTGTAAATCGTATGAAGAAACCGCCAAGGTCTAGAACCAACCATTTTGTTTGGCGACCACATTTTAATGTTCCAGCAGTTCCTGGGGAGGATGGAAGACTTCTCTTAACTTCCAAGTGCTGGCCAAGGTTCTTATACTTGGGAGTCATGTCGCGCCACCCTCGAGGGTTTCTTACGTGCCACTTCTAGGTACAGTACATCATTATATTTTGCAAAAAAACTTGATCAATTATTTTGAAATGTGCATCGAGTGTTAATAGAATAAAAAAAAATGTTGAAAGATTTTTGTTCGTCTGTGTGTGAGTGTTTTAACAAATAAAATATTTTTTTTTATAAATGCATTGCTAATAATGTGTATCATATGGTTAGGAACTTTTTATTCAAAGTATTAATGATTACCGCTCCAAGAATACCTGTTATATGTTTAATTAAAATCGGTTTGATAGATTCTTAGAAATATGTACTAAAAACTAAAAACACGTTAAATGAGCCAGAGTCGGGTAAATTAAATATAGTATTAAATATATTAAATAGATAATGTATAATGCATCAAGGTGGAGCCCCACTGCTGTGTGGCATTGCTCTGCGCGTCTCTGTACGTTTTATTGTTTACATGTATCTCAATGTAAAGAAGAAAGCTCGCTGCTAGTTCTCAAATATCTTAAAACTTTCTGTTGTGAGCCTATCAAAAATTACTGTTAGAGGAAGGTTAAATCTCAAGCCCTTTTTCGTCAAGCCTTGTCTCATAGCTTCGCAAAAATGATAAAAAAAATTCGTTTAAAATTAGTTAAACGTCCCATTTTAACACATTTTTTCTATTAATAAAATTCAAAATATAGGATTGTTAAGAAAAAATATCCCTGTTGGAATCTTTTGCCCTTATTTTGGCGTGAACCATATTTTGAAATAACGCATCGTATAATTAAATATTGGGATAAGCTGAACGTCTGCGCGGCAATTTCTCGCTTACCGAGGCAGCCTCCATATGGCAGTGATTTTTGCAGTTTTTATAACAAAACTTTTTTTGTCCAAAATAAATAAAATACTTCTCCAGTAGAAACATAGAGTCTAATTTTCTTCACATGGTGACCTCAACAGTTGTTGAATATCTGTCATGAGCATAGCAGCATTAAATGAGAAACTTTTTAAATGAAAAGAAAGAAGAATTGTCATTAATTTCTATGACACCTTTGACAGTTTTTCAAAAATTGTTGAGGTCACCGTTTGAAGAAAATAATAATATTAGTTATTATTATTATTATTATTATTATTATTATTATTATTATTACTACTACTACTACTACTATCACCGCGTCTTACTACCCGTTCGGTTTGTACGCACTTACGCTAATGTGTAATGGTAGGGTGACTGTGAGATGAAATGGAGGACCTACAGTTTAACGTGGGATCCAAACCACGGTGGTGAAGAAAATTAATCTCTATGTTTGTAATGAAGCAATATTTGATTTATTTTGACAAAAAAAAAAGTTTTGATATAAACACTGCTAAATCACTGCCGTTAACTCGCGTTCTCTACACTACCCCCTTAAGGAAAAAGATGTTGCATTGTTGTTTCCTCATAAAGGAATCCACCCCTCTCTCACTCCCTCTCTCTCACTCCCTCTCTCTCTCTCCCTCTCTCTATGTCTCCATACTAATGTTAAAGCACTTTATAAGATAGCTTAGAACGTCATCAATAGCCAACAATGGATCTGCAACGAAAGAATAAAATAAACGTAGCTTGACCTCTTGATAGAAATACCTTGATCACAAGGCTATTGTAGTACTCCTCTCCAAGGTTAGCACAGATATGAAAACATTTCATAGAACGGGAGGTACAAGAAGTGTTTTAGAGAAGGGGGTATAAGAGTAGGGGGAGATCTTTGGGCGCGCAAGGGAAACAACGCCGCATTTTCAACGACGGTGCGTCTTGCTCCGTTCTATAGACTTACATTAAAGAAAAACAAGTTAAAAGTGTTTGTTTATTTTTGGAATAGGAAAGTTTTTTTTTATATCTTTATTATTTTTAAATTCGGATGGAAAATATTCTTCCGTTAGGTTGTTTAGGTAGGATATAAGATTTAAACATGGGTTCATCGATCAACATTTTACTATCACCGCAAGATAAATTAAATGTTTTTAATTTAAATGGCGAATAAAGTAAAAATGTGTACATAGTTTTATATTTTTATCCGTGAAAATAATTATATATTTTTTTAAATAAATAATTTTATACATAGATATAATTATTTATTCAAAAAATTATATGTATATAATTTTTTTATTTAAAAAATTATATATAATTATTTTCATGGATAAAAATATAAAACTATGCACACATTTTTACTTTATTTACCATTTAAATTAAAAATATTTAATTTATTTTGTGGTGATAGTATATATATATATATAATGGACAAAACTATCTATTATGTTTATTTTTATATTTCTAATAGATTTTGACCGGGTATTTCAACGCAAGTGGGCCAATTTACTTTAGTTAGCAAAAAATTTCTAGTGAACTCCAAATCTCTCGTATTCCCCCTGCTATCACATCTTTAAAATACTAAAATATTGTCCCAGCCAGCCTTCGAAATAGAGTATTTCGAAAGGGAAACATTGGAAGGGGTTGATAAGCTAGGGACCATTTGGTCACTGTTGGGATCTATTGTGGGGGAAAAAACAGGACTATATTATAGCTACTACTTGTATAACCGTGACAACAACTGTATATCTGGTTGCTGATGCTTAAGTAAAAACCACCTAACAGAAGCACTGAGGTCGTTCACTTGACACACTGTTTGCGTACCTAATTACCCAACTCCTAATTCCCGGTCTACAAACCAGTCGCACCCGCATGTCGGACGCGCAGTCGTGAAACGCACTCGCAAGATGTGCTATGTGACCGTCTACAATAAAATGTATGTAAACGTAATTTCAACCAATTTGACTACATCATGAATGTCATATTAAAATTTACAAACACGAGTTAAATAAACTCATGTTAATATATAATGTAATAATATTGCGCGTCTGAGCTCCATCAATCGTAGCCCAGTTTGTGTAAAGATTATCCAGTACTAATGTACCACCGCACAGGGGACGCTCGAATGTACTAATCGTACATCCTTTCCTTGAAGCTCTTTCCATGTCCCGACGAAATGAAATAGTGGTGATAAATGAGTATGAGGGTGTGAAACCAGCGTGAACTCTTAAATCTAACTCAAGCCTAACTAACCAAGCCATAATGACAATTGAGATGATTCCCCTTTCGGGAAAAATACCCAAGATACCAGCCGAGAATAGAACCCGGGAAACTTAGGCTCGTATCCAAGTGCACTGACCACCACAACACGTGTCGGTTAAGTTAATATTTGAAAAAGTTATTAAATTACTCCTTTTATTCTAGAATTTAAAATGCAATACATTTCAGTATACATTTTAACTCGCTTTTATTACTTTAGTTGAATACAGTATTGCACCTATATTTATTTCTGATTGGCTGAACCCAAACCAACACTACTACATAAACGCAAGGTATGGATAATGTCCATCTCCTCCCACTGCGTGTGCTATCGTAGACAGAATATTATGGTGAGAGTCCGGACAAGCGAGTACGACTTATAATTGTAGACTGGGCATAAAACGAGAGTAGACATTATCTCACTGACGATTAGGCCCGAAGTACAGTTCCTGACATATAGAGATCACTTCCGTGTAGTGCCACGACAATGATGTGTGTGCTAATGAACATATTATCTACTATTTATTAACACATTCGTCCTGTCAATCAATTAGTAAGTATAGCTGGAATGTGATACAAATGACCTTTAAGAAAATACAAACATATTTTTGCGATCAACATTGATTCAATTTTTACTACATAATTAGTGTTATTATTATAGGTAAAGATAATATTTTATCAAAAGTGACAGATGCACATCACATGACTTGACGTATGAATACGTAAAAAGTAGATCTAGCAGCTTTTATAGCTGTCAGATATTGTCCTTCCTACCAAAATCCCACCATAGTACCCTACTATATGGGTGTACAGGACCGTACAGAAAGGGGGGAATGGGGGTTAATTAAGGATTCAACAGCCCAATCCTTCAAAAGTATTTATAGCAACATATTTATAAAATTAATTATATTCACACCCACTTCAGTGGACGAACGATCTAAGGTGTCACTCTCGTGTTAGACTGATCTGAAGATGATGGTGATATCGGGGTTCGAATCCCGATCAGGTCTACTGAGGCTGATTTTTCCTAAATGGTTTCCCACTCTCCTTCCACGCAAATGCTAGTAGATTACCTCTAAAATGCCTTCTTCCCTAACCTTTACACCCTTAGAGTAATTATCATTATGCATGTAACTTGAACAGGAAGTAAAGCGTGGTGATAAAAAACATTATACTTACACGTTTAAAAAACAACAGTTTTAGATTGCTTCAAGAGGAATTTTATTTCAAACAATAATTCCTTAAAGTTATCTGCTGGGGGGTATTTCCCCATTAGACACCGCTTTATAAAATAATGACACTCCTCTTCCCCCTCAAAAAAGAAAAAAAATATTTATTTGTTTATTTGGTGTTCTGGTTGTGTATTATTATTGTTCTGTCTTAGGTTTAGTTTGTTTGTAAGGCGTGTATATTTAGGAAGTACAAGTACATACCCGTATCTCGTCCCCCAAAACAGGTTTAATCATCTTATATAATGTATATTCACCTTAAGGAGTGTAGGGGACGCGATATAAGGCCAGTGTTTTTGCTATTTTTATATTAAAACATTTTGTCGGTCAAAATAAATAAAAATTTTCTCCAGTAGAAACATAGAATTTAATTTTCTTCACATGGTGATATCAACAGTTGTTGAATATCTGTCAAGGGTGTCCTGGAATTTAATGATAATTTATTCTCTTCATTTAAAAATGTATCAACCAATGCCGCTATGCTCATGACAGATATTATACAACTGTTGATCTCACCACTCGAAGAAAACTAAACTCCTAAGTTTCTACTGGAGAAATATTTTATTTATTTTGACAAAAGGGAAAAAAAACTTTTTTTTCTATAAAAACTGCAAAAACACTGGCCTTGACTCGCGTTCCATTCATCACCACCTTAACATGAGTAAATAAAGTTAGCGATGGTTTTATTTGTGGCAAAACTAGATGCAATAGATTTTACTGTCGAAGACGAGGAGAGCAATTGAGATTTATCATTGCGATTTTACCATCCCTGCTCCACGCCAATTCGGGTTCATTTAATAGCCAAAATTTAAAAAATACAGATAAACAAATTTTCTAAGCACAGTTAAAACAAAGACCAAATTATAGTGTAATTATATATCCGTATCAAGAAAAGTTTAAACGTGTTTATACATAAAGGGTCACAAGAAAGTAAAACACTAACTTGATTGTAAAATGATATCAACAAACCGCGCTTCAGTGGCCGCATGGTCTAAGGCACTACTCTCGCGTTAGACTAGATTGCTGATGACGGAGAGATCAAGGTCTGAATCTCGGTCAGGTGTACTGAGGGGGGTTTTCCCAAAATTGTTTTCCACTCTCCCTCCACGCAAATGCGGGTACACTTACTTTAAATATAGCCTTCCTAATCCCTAAAACCATTAGTGTAATTAGTACATACGTGTATATCCCAAACGGGTAGTATGATGCGATGTTAAAAAAAATGAACAAAAACCGTTAAAAAAAAGTTGGTATTTTCTAAAGGGTTTTTTTTCCTCCCAGAATCGTATTTATTTATTTTATTTAGCACCTCGTCTTACTACCCGTTCGGGTTGTACGCTTAAGTACTAGTTACGCTAGTGGGTTAGGAATTAGTAAGGTTGAATATAGAAAAAGTGAACTCGCATTTGCGTGGAAAACCATTTAGGAAAAACCACCCTCAGTTCAACCGACCGAGATTCGAATCTCAATCTCCTCGTCCTCGGCAGTCTAGCTTGACACGAAACTAGAACGTTAGCCAACTACGCCATCGAGGCGGGTCCCAGAATCGTACTACAAGTGTTACCCTTGGAGTGAAACGGGCTCTTAAATTCAAGATGAAGCACCTATAGGATTCTATCTCATTTAAAACTCCTTCGCGGTATTTATTTGTAAATCGGCCGTTTTACCCATGACGAATGCAATGTTTTCAGTAAACGGGTAGTAATGATCACTTTCACTGGGTGGGCGTAGGTCCGGGTTCTCCAATTGGGCGCACTTTCTATTAATTACACTATTCGTAACTTTATTACAAATGCAAGGGGGGTTTACCCCTGAAATGGAAAGTAAAGGGTCATTGGCGGGCGTGCAACTCACTAAACGGCGTCAAGGAGGAGGATTATTCACACCAGGAAATGAGGGGCAAGCTATACTCCATTCGCGAAAAGTTTAACCTTTCTTTGGCTATTTTCAACAATCCCGCAATGCGTCTGTTCAGCACGTAGCTCGAGCTACGTTATGCTCATGCACAACGTAAGAAGGCTCAAGATGGAAGATGGAANAAAGCATAGCAAGGCATAACTTAGCTTAGCTTTCAGCGTGAACCGACCTTTAAGGCGTTTGGTTCGTATTGCATGTTTGTTTGCCATCGATGGGATCTGATTTCAGCCCGGTCACAGACATTCATCACTTTAACTACATGAGAGTGAATCGTTGCAGCGATGGCTGCAGATTATCGCGATTAAATTTAGTCATAACTTTTTAATGGAAGAATATTTCAATGTAATGAGGCCTCCCTCACTCGACTTTCTAGTTAAAGGTTTACTCGTAAAAGACTACCAACTTTTCATGGGTGTTGGTTGAGCTTTTGGTGTTTAATTTTTAAGAAAAACTTATATTTTCCCCCATCACACCACGATGACGACACCTGTTAACGATATACTCGAGGCAGTATTTATTAAATTATGTAAATAAGAATATGTCGATGGATTTCATGGATCTCATTTGTTGACACTAATCAATAACATGAATACTACATATACTACATAATACATGGCTATAGGGAAGTACTTTTCAGCTTTACCCGCTCCGGTTACCTCATGGTCCAAGGCGCTGCCCTCGCAATAGACTAGAGTCCAGGGGGTCGGCAAACATTTTTTGAAAAGGTCCAAACAGTTAGTATTTAAAATGCTGCGGGCCAAGAGGCAAACTCAAGGATATTTAATTAGGTAGGCAGGCCTACTTAAATAACAAGCAAAAAAAAGTTTTCACAAATTTATTGAACAAAATGTAACGTCATAATGATAAGTAGACTACAATTGTTTGAAATACAACTCTACCAATGAGAATAATGTAATTGCGTTTTTTTTGTATAAAACTTCACCAAATTGGGGTCCAAAATTAGTACTCTCTATAGAAAAAATGTATTCCAAATGTTAACTTGCTAATGATAGCCTGTTTTGAGATTCTACGCATTTTATCTTTGAAAGTGTTTTTTCACACAGGTAGGGGTTACCAAAGACAGCTATAAAACCCCGAACATATAATCTTAATATTCATCGCTCGGAAGACATTTATAGAATTATGTTAGGTAATTCTCTTGAAATTTGCCTTTTAGCTTGTCATGACACTGCAGATTAATCATTTCCAATTGAAAGTTAGGGAGGGAACCTCTCAATTATACAGTCAAATTAATTATGAAATATGGAAATGTACTTGTATTAATATCCGGAGAACGCGTTTGGATTTGAATTTGAAAATATAAAATCCATTCTTAGCTCGCGGGCCGTTCAAAAAGAAGCGGCGGGTCGGATTTGGCACGCGGGCTGTAGTTTGCCGACCCTTGGACTAGACTGCCAAAGATGGAGTGATCGGGGCTCGATTCTGTTCGGGTGTACTGAGGGTGGTTTGTCCTAGATTGTGTTTCACTCTTCCTCCACGCAAACTAGAATACACTTCCTCTAAATTAAATCTTCCTAATCCCTAACACATTATCGTAATTAATACATAAGTGTATGACCTAAATGGTTAGTAAGACGTGGTGCTAAAAAAACTTTTATACTTTTTTTTACGTTGCCTACCCCATCATTCATAAATATTTGTCTAAAGAAGACCAAAAGCTTACTTTTGTTTAAAATGAATGAGTGAATTTTATAACCAAACCGTTTGCCTTGGTCGTAATAATGTTTATTTTAAACTAATCAGTTAACTTCCGAGATAAGTATGTTATTTTTACTAAAAAAATATTTAAAAACCATAATCAGTTATATATTTTACATATAATGCTATAAAAATATATAAACAGGTTTTTAGTTCAGTAAAAACTTTTACAAACGTCACACGTTACTTGGGTAAAATTTATTTGTGGCTTACGAGTAAAAGGAGATAAATTATTAGCCTAATAAACTTATATTTAAATTAAAACATGTAAAAAATGTGGCTTTTTTTAGCAACGCATCTTACTACCCGTTCGGGCTATGCGCTAAAGCATATGGCTAATGAAAGCCTTGTGCTTATTTTAAAGAAAGCTTCTCTATTAATTTAAAAAGGTCGTCATTACTTAACTATTTTTACCTTGCCCTGATAAATATGCCACGTATGCCAGGCTTTAAACCACTACTATAGGGTGTTTAAGTTCCAATTAAATACCAACTACAATACAGATATGCGTTGTGACCGCGTGGTGTAAGGCATCACTATCGCAATAGACTAGCCTGCCGATGACAGGGAAATCGGTGTTCGAATCCCGGTTGGATTTACGGTCAACATTTATAATATTTAAGATAATATAAGATTTGGAAAATCAAATTGTAATTATATTAGTATTAGGTTAAATATTGATTTAGCAATAGCTATAAAAGGAGACTTAACAAATTATATAATGAATATATTATATTTAACAGCTAAATTAAAATAAGTTTATAAAAAATCTTGGTCTGATGAAATGTGAGAAGTTTTGAACGTTGATAAGTTGAACATAAAAGTAATGGAAAATTTACAATTGACACTATAATAATTGATAAGAACAAAAATTAAATAACTGAATACACAAAATTATGCTACCATCTCTTAAGGGTGAAGCCTAAATGAAATAATAAAACTTGTCATAAAAGTTGTTGTTACACATTAAAATATGTAATAGTATTAAGCAATATGCATTATAGTTTTATAGTTCAAGAAATATTTTTGTATAAGACTAATTGAAATGTAAATAAGTCACAAGAGGTTATTTTTCAATCCATGCGGTGATAAGAAATGAAAAGTTTTTAATATTAGAGATAATTTTTGTGAAAAAAATCTTTATAGAGTAGGCCTATTACGTTAAATATTTGTCTAAGTGACCAAATTCTTATCTTATATAGATTACCCTGCTCCTTGTGATCCAGCGGTTGTAAATATACCGGACAATTATTTAATTTTTAATGTGTTTCGGCATTTCAATGCCATCAATGGTAAATAAATTATTAATTGACACGGTGAATTATATGTATCACTATACTATGTAGAACTGTACTGATACATAACATTCACCGTGTACTCAATAACTGATAACAAGGTGAATCTTAGGTATCACTGCACGATGTAGAACTGCAGTGATACATAACAGTTACAGTGTCAATCAATAACTGATAACAAGGTGAATCTTAGGTATCACTGCACTATGTAGAACTGCAGTGATACATAACATTCACCGTGTACTCAATAACTGATAACAAGATGAATCTTAGGTATCACTTCACGATGTAGAACTGTAGTGATACGTAACAATCACCATGTCAATCAATAACTCTTATTATAGATGTTCAATATAATATATTCATTCTATAATCTGTTAACTCTCTAATTATTATAACTATTGCTATATCAATATTGAGTAACAGTTTTGTAAAACTTAATACTAAAAAATTTCACTTTTTATTTTGCAAGTCTTATTACATATATTAAATAAAGCCCCTTATTTAATTTTTTTATAATGTTTTCTAAAATATTGAAAACGTTTCGCTATTGTATTAGAGTTATTTTAAAGACATTTATAGTGTCCATCCCATGACTTGATGATGAATGCGGGAAAGTGGATGTAGTAGCTTGTATAGCTATCAAAAAGGGCCTTCCTATATTAAATGGACTGTAACTTATCTGATTCCCATTAGTAATATTTTAGAATGACTGGGGAAAAAAGGCAAAGATAAAAACTGATCACTTTACAGTCTGCCTACTTGTACAGTGTGTGACACCGGACTCTATAAACAGGTCTATAGCATGAGTGGAGGAAAAATGTAGGTGTTCATGACGTCACTGGACCAGTTAGTGACACCCCTTCTCTACCCCACCCCCACCCAGCACTTTCCAGAAAATAAAAGGTGGGAGAGTTTTGAGTTTGATGAAAGCGGCAGATGTTCATCAGCCGGAAGAATGTTTCTCTACTTGTTCGGAGGCTGGATCATAGGAGAGATTAGGCCCAGATCACACGGGCAACGTGCGTCAATTTTTGAAGTCGCTTCCTGTGACGCTGCGTCACCGCTAAGGCCCGGTGCCCACGAGCGACGTGCGTCATATTTGAAGTCGCTTCCTGTGACGCTGCGTCACCGCTAAGGCCCGGTGCCCACGAGCGACGTGCGTCATATTTG
>CABFWB010000195.1:304286-326910 GCA_902151455.1 Timema bartmani
GGGGGGGGGGGGGGGGGGGGAAAGAGGGGGGAATAAAAGTGGTGGCTATAGAATAGGTGTACTACTTTTAGCCTGGCCATAGCTCTAACTCATAAACTATGAGAAGCCTGACAATGGGAGCCAATTTTAAAAATACCAGGAATGTATTAGGGTTACTCCAAATACGCCAATAATTCCTAAATATTTGAAATCTCGAAATGGAGTTCGGTGAAATGTGGGATTTAGAAATTTACAAGACTTATGTAAAAAGTTACTTCTCACTGAACCTACTTCGGTGGCTGCATGGTCTAAGGCGTCACTCTAGACCGCTGATAGCAAATATATCGGGGTTTGAATACCAGTCGGGTGTTCTGAGAATAGCTTTTCTTAAATGGCTTTCCACCTTACCTCCACGTAAATGTGAGTACACTTCTAAGTTTCTAGCTCAACAGCGTAATAAGTACATAATATGCATATAGCCTGAACAGGTAAGAAGAAGAGGTGATAAAAAAATACTTCTTTCTTTGGCAAAAGTTTGAAATTGGTCAGGCCACCCCAAATACTCTTAAAAATAGTTTTAAAATTAATTATTGGAAAAGGGAGAAAGTGGTCCTCTCCCAAAATTTCCTAAACAACGAGAATAAAATATTTGCTGTGTGGTAGAAAATTGAAATATTTAAATACATGTAGAGGGACAACCTTTAAACCTAATAAGAGTCTGAGCATTTGTACTCTTTGTTAAAATGTGGTGCTCTTATTTTCCATATGTTTCGTAACTATGTATATAATTTGATTTTACATAATTGATGATTGTTCTTAGAAAAATAATGAGTTAAATGAATCGCATTCCTTTGTGAACTAAGTTTATGGGTTGTGATTAATGTTTAGTTTCAAAGATACGAGTGAAGCCGTGGGCTAGATATAATATAGATATAATATAGTTTAAAATTTGGACACTTAGAAAACCAAAAATGCCTAAAGTAATATTTCATTTTCGAGAATTTGGACATCCCTGATGTCTAAATGGTAGCCTGGAGGAAAAAATTCAGTGCAGTAGAAAAAAAAGGGCTAAACGCGTTCACTTGTCATGAGTACAGAAGACGGTCCAAAAATGACGGGAATCCCCAAAGTATACGTTAGATCCGGGGACACGGATAGAGGTATACCTTTTTTTGTTTGTTGTTTTATGTTTACGACAGGAACAACCTTCTACGTTAGCCTTATTTAGACTCTAAAAAAAATGTGTTTACGGCTTACATTTGCGTTTACGTTCTTCTTAGAGAATATTCACCATATCCTCAATAAAAGCTTGATTAATAATTACGATTGTCTTTTTACATTGTTTATAGAATTTTTTGACCACGAAATTTATACATGGTTCATGACTAGTTGAATGGGTCTCTAGGAAAAAAAACCACATGATGGAGGGACTTAGTTTTGATAAAAAAAGATGCAATTTATAAATTTTTGTTAAATACAGGGTTGGATAAACCACTAGAAAATGCAGTTTCATGGTTTGCTTCAGTGCAGCGGTGTGTGAAAACCTAGAAATTGAACTTTCAGAGTTTAGCGGATTTCAGGGGTTAGGCTAGGTTAGGTTAGGTCGGTTTAGGTTAGGTTGCATGTTATCTTTGGCCTTCACCATGGTAAAGATAGCTAGAGCGTTGCACTTCAAACTATAGTTGAAGAATATAAGATTCTAGAAAATATTGGATTCAAGACTTGAATATGTTTCTACTTCACAGCGGTGTGTGAAAACCTAGAAATTGAACTTTCAGAGTTTAGCGGATTTCAGGGGTTAGGCTAGGTTAGGTTAGGTCGGGTTAGGTTAGGTTGCATGTTATCTTTGGCCTTCAGCATGGTAAAGATAGCTAGAGCGTTGCACTTCAAACTATAGTTGAAGAATATAAGATTCTAGAAAATATTGTTTTCAAGATTTGAATATGTTTCTACTTCTGACTACCCGTTCAGGTTATACACATTTTTACTAATTACGTTAATGTGTTAGGAATTAGACCCGTTCAGGCTATACACATTTTTACTAATTACGTTAATGTGTTAGGAATTAGGAAAGCTGAATTTAGAGGAAGTGTACCCAGCGTTTGCGTGGAGGGAGGGTGGAAAACCTTTTAGGGAAAACCAATCTCAGTACACCCGACAACGATCCCCCCGTGGTAGACAGTCTCAGTCTAGTCTATTACGACAGTGACATCTTAGACCGTGCAGCCACTGAAGTGGATAAATAATCAAATTTTGTATTGGAATTTGTTTTATAGCTCAAATACTGCTGTTTGGTGGCTAAGCCCCACTATAATAAATGATACAAACTTAAAAACTAGACCCCAGATCATTAATTTAATACTTGATGGAATGTATGAATACTATAATGAATGCATAGTATTAAATAATGTTAAAATTTAGTTACTATTTCTATTTTCTCTTGTGTTTATAATTTTTTTCCAAGATTTGTAATTTTAATTCGAGATTAGGGATTCGGAGATAAAATGAATATTGGGGTTTGTAAAAATGTTGGATTCGTCCCAACTCTACTTTGTACGATGTCAAACTACTTTTAATATACTTTCGCTCCTTTCCCAGTGGTTTCAATATCAATTGTTTTCATGGTAGAAGAAACTGCAGGGTGTCAGCCTGCAATCGAGCTATGCCTATCAAGCAGCCGCCGTCTGTTGGTGAAGATAGTGCAAATGTATGTGGATAGAGGGTGTCATGTAGTCTGCACAGCTAGCCCCCCTCCCACCTTTTCACACCTTTCCTCGCCATTATCTTCAAGAAGCTCCTAATTTGTCCTTAAGAAGCTGCGTAGACCCCGTTCCATACCCACTGCTTCGCAGAAAAATCTGAAAGCCCCGGGGATTAAACCCGGGACCTCTGGATCTGCAACCAGGAACTCTTGCCATTAGACCACAGAAGTGGTGATTATTTAAAACTCTTTTATTAGATGTGAAAGGAAATAAACCTACCCAAAGCATTGCCTAACGCACATCAAAGGTTGATTATCTGTCATTGTTTTTTGACGTAGACAGTAACGTCATTGGAATTGCAGTTTTAGGAAAGAGGTGGAGGGAGGAGGCCTGGTTTATATAGTTGAATATTCAAGTAACAATTTTTTTTAAACAGCACTTCATGAGGAGAACACCAAATTTAGCATACATCATGTCCACACCCATTGTCAACGTTTAATAAGTTGAGCCACCTGAAACCTATCCTCCCAACAAAATGGTGGTCACATTTCCTAAAATGGCTCCCATATTAAATTAATTTAATTATTTCAAAATATGAAAATTAGGTGTCTAATTATATGTTTTTAGGGATGCTCGATTTAAAAAAGAAGCTCGAAAACGTCGACGGAAATCCATAGGACGAGATACCCTACATGGCGACCAAATAAGCCACCATAAAATTTAATTTTAATATTTTATTAATATTCCAAAATTAATGTCTTCGTTATCTTTTTCATTTCTTTGCTACCATAATTACCATACAATTACTAATATGTTTTTGTACTAATTGAGTTTTTTCTCAGAATGAATGGTAGGCCCATGAGCAACACAACAAGAATGTTAAAGATGACGACGGTGCTGTCGGCATTCTTCAGGATCCAGCTGCATTGTGGAGGTGGGCTGTGGCAAGTCCTGAAATACATAGATTGGTGAATGAATTCACAAGACATAAGAAACCACGGTCCGAGAACAAACCATTGCATCATGAACAGTACTTTTATTTATCAAGAAAAATTTGACGTTGATATATTGAGGGCAAGTTTCATAAGTGTTGGTAATCCCTTTGAGGAAACCTCAGGTGACCTTATATCACTGGACAGTCACATGGTTTCTGATGCTGAATCCGTGAACAATATGAGAGATTCTGAGCGAAAAGGCATTGAGCTGTACCAATCGTCTGTTTCTGAAAGACTTGTTCAAGGATCCGTTGTGAGCATCTTCGCACCTATGTAGGCACATAAACTGAGAATTTTTAGGCAGAAAAGAGGTAACGGTACTGGGAAAATCACTGTCCAGAATCTACAGAGTGACGTACACCTCTTTCAGAGATGTCTTACTGTCCGTATGAATCGAAAACTTGATATGGAAATTCTTTTCAAGTATGAAAACAGTCCCTATCCTTCAAGTCTGTCTTCTGTTGGTCACCTTTAACATTCAATTGGAAAGGCAGATTTACTTCATCCTCTTGATGAAATGGTGAATGAAAATGATCGCAGATTTCCAGGTACATGTGATGCTATTGTGTATGATGGAGCTGCTCTCATTCACTCAATTCAGCCACGTGTGTCACGTACCTTTGGAGAATACTGCTTTCGGGAATTCCATCGAGGCATTGTGGTATATATTCAGAGTGTCTCTGCAAAAAGGCTTGACATGGTTTGGGATGTGTACAGTCCAGAAAGCTTAAGGAATAGCCTACGTTATGCTAGAGGTGAAGGAAATTGACGCCAAGTTCTACCAAACTCACCTGTGCCTCGCAATTGGCGTAAATTTATTAGAAATAACTACAACAAGAAATATCTTTTTTCTCTCCTAGGAACGCATCTAGTCGAGAATGTGTACTGCCAAGGTCGTCACTAACATAGCTGATATATATATGTCAGTTCTGAAATTGATTCAACATCTCTTGTTGGACTTACTTGCACTTCTTTAGGGGAGGCAGATGAACGGATTATAGTGCACACAAGAGATGCAGTCATCCACGAGGCCAAGACTATTCTCATAAGAACCGTTGATACAGATGTTTTGGTACTTGCCATATAGTTCTTCTTTGATTTCAGGACTTTGGACCTTGAACAACTGTGGGTTTCAATTAACTTTGGTCATAAACAAAGATACATTCTAGCTCACACCTGCGCCCTGGCGCTTTGATCAGAGAAATCCGTCGCTCTGAGGGGCTTCCACGCGTTTACAGGGTGTGACATAGTTTAGACATTTGCATTTCCATGGGGAAATCAGTGCTTGAAACACATTGAAGTGCTACGATAAGGCTACTTCTGCAGTTGCTGCCATTTCAACTCCACTTTCAGAACTGCAAATGAATGTGCTCCATGAGCTAGAACAATTTGTAGTCTGCATGTACCATAAGAATTACTTGGGCATGAGTCTGGATAAGACAAGACATATTCTTTCGAATTCTGAAGAAAAACTATTTGACCCTCCAACATCAGAAGCACTCCGACAGAATTCTTTTATAGCTGTTTATCAGGGCAGCCACATTTGGGGTCAGTGCATGAACCCACATGCAAGAATCCCTAGTCCAGATAGTTGGGGATGGATGAAAGTTGGTTCAAACTGGCTGGTTAGGTGGACGTCTCTTCCCACAATATGTCAGTGCTGACGTGATCTTGGAAAATGCAGATGCAAAGCAGGATGCTCTTTAACTTCAAGCTGCAGCCGTAGACGCTCCCTGGTAGAATGTGTGTGTCTCCTGTGTGTCAATTGCAATAATTGCACCAACATGACCAGGTGGGTTCTATGCATTCAGTCTCAATCAATGTCATTGATTTCACAAATGATAGTGGCGATAAAAAAAATTTGAATACCAAGGATGCAATATGTGATGATTTTCCCTTTTGTTTTCAGCCAAGAATACACGGAAGACGACGCTCCAGATATTATGGTCATAGATGATACGGTCATATATTATGTGTTCATAGATAATACGGTCGTAAATTATTTGGAAAAACATGGTTTTTGATTGGAGACTGTAATGCTTATCAAGAAATATTTTCCCATTCTTTTTCAAATATTGTACCTTACGGTTGTCAGTTTGTATATGTGTACTAATGATATTTCAATAAAAACAATAATTTAAACATTTTTGAAGCGTTTCTTCAAAAATGTCCGCCATTTTATTTACTACACCCACTAATTAGGAGCTCTTAACTTCATACAACTTAAAATTTATAAAAAGCTATTGAATACTTTTCTTAAAATACTTCAGCAGGAAAAGAAAAAATCTATCATATTATAATCACTACACAGAGACCATTCTGGTCGCCATGTTAAATATCTTGTCCTATGGAATTCTGACAACGTTTTTGAGTAATTTTTTGAATTCACCATCCCTAAAAACATAATTAGACACCTGACTTTAATATTTTGAAATAATTAAATTATTTTAAATTTTATGGCGGCCATTTTAAGAAATTTGACCGCCATTTTGTTGGGGGGATGGGTTTCAGGTGGGTCCCCTTCCTAAACGTTGACAATGGGTGTGGACTTGATGTATGCCAAATTTGGTGCTCTCCTCATAAAGTGCAGTTTTTTTGTAACTAAACATTGTACTAATAAAGCATATTATCATAAATAAGATATTTATTTTTTTACCACAGACATGATATTATTCTTGTAACAAACACACTAGGCCTGTATTACTGTTGTTGAAAAGTTTCTAAAGGTTTGTATTTTATTAATTTAATAGAATAAATTAGTCGCATTGGTCTCTGAAAGTCAGAGCGAGGTGCGTTATTAATCACCTAGCTCTACTAATTGAAGCTTTGTTTAATTTCCGTAAAATTTAAATAAAATGTTCTCACTAAAGTGTATTTTAAAATGTTCCTTCGTCTTTGTCTTCCTAGCTTGCCGAATTGTCATCAAGGCAGCCTACTTCTAACTGTCCAACACCTTAGTTCAGTCGGTAACGTGTCTGCCTCTCAAGTTAAGGGTCTCGGGTTTAGTTCTCAGCTTGGCTGAAATATTTATCGTTGATGAAATGTGGGTTTTCTCTTTTCACACTGGTGAATAAACGACCAGGGGGCTCGACGTTGTGTCTGTTATAGGTTAGTTTATAAGTCGTGCGCTGAGTATAGCTGAGTATAACCTGAACAGGTAGTAAGACGCGGGGATAAAAAAAAAGATATTTATGTAGACACACATTTTAGGTGATATTTGCATTTTTGGCCTCAAAAAATAGTAAAGAGCAATGTGAAGTTGATCTTCACAAGTTGACTAATCAATCATCTCTGAAAAACTGGCTCGTATCCCGATGTGGTTAGAAATTTAGTATTATTAAACTAGCATGAAAGTAGGCTAGGTATAAGCAATTCGGAGTTCACTATAAATACTATCTGACGGCACTTGTATTCTTTACTTAGGCCTATTTAAATTACTTTATATATATATCTAAATTCTAAAACTTAAACCGCTTCTTGTAACATGGGTTTCCTCTCGTGCTCTTTCAGCGTGTAGCGTGGATCCGGTCGCTTCTGGAAAGTATTACTTATGTATTACTTCATCAGAAGGAACGGTGAGGCGTCTCCGAACGTCGCGGCGCGCTCCTCTCTTTACGAGTGTGTGTGTGTGTATGCGTCGTATGAGCAGCTGATCCCTTCTCCAAAATACCGCAGTCTGTGTGATCCCCCGAATAACCCTACCTTCCTCTACAAGGAAGAGTCAATTTGTTGGAGATTGCAGCCTGAATCGAAAACGGTGGAAAAAAAAATCACAATATCTTTTATAATTTCGTCTAACACTTACTGAGCCTTTTAATAAGTGGTTTTCTCGGTTTTCTCACTATCTATTGCCAAATTCAACACAACTTGCAACTATTTTATTATTATTATCATTATTATTATTATTTATTATTGTCATTAAATTTTTTTATTATTAGCATTATTATTTATTATTATTATTATTATCTATTATATACTATTATTTATTATTACTATTATTTATAACTACTATTATTTTATTAGTATTATTATTATTTATTTGTATGGTATTTGTGTACTTTTCAGTGCTGGCCTGTTATAGCTCTTTCGACTGTTGGCCAGCACTATAATAAAGGAAATTGAAATTGAATTTGAAATTATTATTTTATTTAATTAATATTATGATAATTTGGGTGTTTTTGAGGATATATAACTTTGTATATTCATAACTTTCATCCTCTCATTTTATTTTTACAGTTCGATTACCTTTTTAACGTCAATTTTTTTTTAATGTCTCTGTGTATCCTCATATTGCTAGTTTGATTTCATCAGAATCTGTTTAGTTTATTACTTTATCATAACTTAATATATTTACTATTTTTGCATTAGTTTATCTCAGACCTGATGATGGCGTAATCGCTGAAACATGTCATCACCCAGCCAAGAGTAGCAACAAATTATTTAAGGAGAAGAATTAAAACAACATAGATAAGGAACGTTACTTTATTCAAACTTTTCAAACGTAAAATTTTTCCTTTTGGTTACACTTCTTTCATAACAATCAATTACTTATTTATATTATCTTGTATTTATAATATATCATAGCTGAGTAAAGCATAACCTGTAAAACACATTTGTTGATTTCCATTAAATCTACAACTAACCTTGTCTCGTTAGTTAACATTAGAAAATTCTTAGAAACCATTTGACTCGAATAACAAGTCTTTAACATTAAATCCTTTACAATTTTTTAATAATTTTGTGAAATAAGTTACTTGTTATATCTTAACTTTAATTTTAATATATTTCATGTTGATTTTATACTGTTAATAACAACCTAGTCAACTATTTTACCTTTCTATTAATCACCTTTCCACTGTCACTGTTTATATATCTTAAACATTACAGAACATATCTTTCTTGTCAACATATTTTCAAACTGTTTACTAGTATATTTAATTATTCAACTAATAACTTCATTATTGTTGGCATACTAATTAACCTATTATTTTTGTTAAGTCATAAAACCTATAATAGGTTCTCAAGTACTCAAATTTTGTAGAGTCTTTAAGTCATTATATTAATAACTCTAATATAGTCAATTTGTCAATTTCCACTTTTCATTTTGCCTATTAGCTATACCCATGATCTACTACTACTTAAATATGGTATTTGCACAGAATTATATTTTTTCCTTGTTTTATGCTAATTAATTTCAGAACTTTACTATTTAACAATCTCAATGATGATTTTTTAGAAATGTTATTGTACCTTAATTTTTTTATATATTACTTTCTCATTGAATAAATTATCTTCATGTCATGTTTCATATTTACATTGTTTAATTGACCAAAGAAGTTGTACCAATTAATCTAATTAGCTGTTCCATCCAAGTACGTTCCTTATATTATAAATTCATATTTCTCCTTACTACAACTAATATGAATATTCGTAGTTAAGACAGTGGACCACTTTTTTTTTAAATTAAAAATTAAAAGTATGGTAGGGTGTATAATAAAGCAAGATAAAAACCATGACAGTTATAATATAATAGTACACTTCTACTCCTTGTACATGTTAAAAAATTTGTGATATCAAATTTAAATTTAAATATCTTTGGAGAAAACCATCAGGTTAGATATTAACCTTCATCCTTAAAACATTTATAAAAACCATTTATACAATATTTAGATTGATATAAATAATCATAAATAACATTGGATAAAAATAATAAAAACCATGGAACGAAATGGGTAGGTGTAATTAAATTTGAAAGTATTGAGTAATGGAATTATTCAGTATACATAAGTGGTTTACAAATTAATAACTTATTGAAAATCAATTTAAACGGTGATACGATGTCTTAACATGTATTGGGTTCCCTTCCTCCTTGGTTGGCATCGGCGTGTTACGTCGATTGAATTATTGCCGACATGTTTCGATACATGGTATCATAATCATGGCGCAGGGTCTTATTGCGAGAGCGATGTTGGTGTCCTGAGTGGAATTTTATGAATATTACTAAAATTAAATATTTATAGTGACTTTAATTTATATACGAACAAAGACCACGCAACAGAGTGTAAGACAAAGGAGTTCCATTTGGTGACTTTTAACCCTTACATTAATGAATGTACAGTCGTTAATGTTACATCAGTTTTAAAGTTAAATCATCACTTACGTGTTAATAAACAACTTAACATGCACGGACATTATTTTACAACCCGTCCTTTTTTATATCCATAAGGCTATATACAATGATGATAGTAAACAACAGCTTCGTAGCTACACGTCCAAATTCATTCACACATTGGTGGAGTATTTAAATGCAACGTTGAAAATTCAATATTTTCGTTAATATAAAAACCCTTTCATGTATTTTGATACAGTCACGCTACCAAGTTAAAACCAAAAGCTACATCTACCCTCATGACCGAGAAAATATGAAAATAATCGTTCCAAAATCTGATCTTGCTCCATTGTACAAGATAATGCTATTGACATTTACCAAGGAAACTTGGATCTCTTACTTATGTATGTTCTTCATAGCATCTGTTTTATGGAATTGTTTAGTGTGTGACAGATTTGATGTAATAAAAATATACATATTAATTCTTAAAGTTTAAAAGCTAGCTTTTGTCAATAAATATTGTAATCTAAGGTGGTAGTGTAGGGAACGTGAGGGAGGGCATAGTTTTTGAAGGTTTTTTTAAAAATAGCTAAACATTATTTTGGTCAAAATAAATCAAGTTACAGCTCTCCAGTAAAGACGTAGAGATTAATTTTCTTCAACAGTTGTTGTATATCTTCCTTCAAATTTAACCTCCCTCATCCCCAACATATTATCGTAGTTAGTACATAGGCATACATATTTAATATTTAGCACCGCGTCTTACTACCCGTTCGGGTTATACGCTTAAGTACTAATTACGCTAATGGATTAGGAATTGGGAGGGTTGAAATTAGATGAAGTGAACCCGCATTTGCGTGGAGGTATAGTGGAAAACCATTTAGGAAAAACCACCCCCAGTTGACCCGACCGAGATTCGAACCTCGATCTCACCATCCTCGGTGGTCGAGCTCAACACGACTAGCGCGTTAGCCAACTACGCCACCGAGGCGGGTCCTTAGCTATACAACCCGGACGGTTAGTAATACTCGGTAATAAAAACAAGTATAGTTTTTTAGACTTCATAAAGTAAAGAGGAAACTACTTGCCCGGGCCAGGCACATTTAACCGATCTATTGATCTAGGGATTATAAAGGTAGGATTTAGAGTGAATGTTCCTACATTTTCGTGAAAGGAGGGTGAGAAACTATTTCGGGGAAAAAAAATATCAGTAGCCCTGGCAAAATCCGAACAATTCCGACCCTCAAGTTACCGCCAAACCAGTCAAGATGAGACTGACGTGTTTGTCCGTGTGATCACTGGTGAAGGTTATCAAAATTAGACCTGGGTTGTTGTTTTATTTGCATCATTGAGGAAAACTATTTTTAGATTAAAGCTTGTCATTTGTGTGATTATAGACTAAAAATTGTGTTTAGAGAGCACCCATTGAATCCCTACTATTTAAAAAATACGTTTTTCCAACGATTCGAATTAAGATGGAATTGTTGTCCGTTGGACCGCGGCGAGCTATAGAGTCTGGTGAATGAAGACTGCTATTGATGATCAGGGCGGAGACCCTAGTTTCACTGTCTGCCCGTGAGGAAACAGGATGGGAGTGCGACGTGTTGATAAAGGCGCTTGATCACGCGGCTTTTATACCCCTATGCTTCTGACCCCGACACACCAGTCTCGGGCAAGTGCTAACACGAGTGTAGAGCAATAACGGTCTAAGAACCTCTACGACTGCAAACCTACACAGCTCAGCTGTCCGGACCTATGGCTGAATCTACCTAAAAGAGGAGTCCAGTGGTAGATGCGTCACTTGCAGGCATGGTAGTGTAGTGATAAATAAAGTGTTTGTAAAGTTTTGTTAATTAATATTTTGGCTCATATTCCTTCGCAGGTAAAACGTACCGTGTAATAGTGGTAAGTACAGTCGGATTCAAATAAGAAGTGTTTTTCGGCACTTACAAAAGTTACTAAAACATGTTTCAGTTAAATTAAAGTAAACATACAGTAAATTTGTGATCATCCAAATCGATTATTGATAAATATGGTTATGATCTAACATTCGGAAACTTAGATTCAGGAAGGGAAAAAAAATGCATCCATGAAGAAAAATACTTTTAAAATATATTAATTTGAAAGATAAAAAATATAATTACCACTGGGATATAAATAATCAAGAATAACGACCACGTGGGCTGATTCAGTGAATGTATAGGATAGATTTTAATAAGTTATAGTTAAGGCAGAGTCTGTGATGAACGTGTGAAATTGTCAACTCCTTGAAGATATCACTCAATCTTAGCCACCGTAAGCTCAGGTTTGTTTTAATGCCTAGAGCTCATACAATATTATTTTACTAGTACAGAGTTGGTGATTTATACAGTACAATACAATACAATACAATACAATACAAAGACCATAATCCAGGAAGTATTCATGGATATTTCAGTAATAAAGCGTTTACGTTCTGGGAACTTGAGTCCCGGGTTTGATTCCAGTGTCTAGCTGTAAATTTTCAACTAAATTTAATTTTAAACATATGCCTAGTGATGACTGTATCCGTGAATAAAGTTTATTTCCATCTCTTGCCTGCTTCGATGGTCGAATGGTCTAAAACGTCACACTCTCAATATTTTGGACTGCTGATATCGGGGGGGATCTGAGTTCGAATATTGGTCGGATGTATTTAGGGTGGTTTCCCTAAATAGTTTTCCACTCTCCCTACACGCAAATTCTGGTACACTTCCTATAAATATAACCTCCCTAGTCTCCTAAAACCAATAGCTTAATTAGCACACAAGTGCATAAACCGAAAGGGTAGTAAGACGCGGAGCTAAAAAAATTAGATACTATCAATACCTATAAATTACACTAATAAAATAAAAAAAAATATTAATTCTTACCGTAAAAAAATTATATTTCTAAACCTTTCTTCCTATTAGAATTCTACTATGGTAGCTATAAACGTTACAAAGAAGTAATGTCAGTTTTGTATTAATTATAAATATATTCGTGTTTAAATGTATTTATTTTGCTCAATCAAACTAATAAGTAATATACACTCATCCCTTCTCTATTAGTGTAAATATGTGGCTAGAACCAACTGATAAACGCGTAGTGTGGGAAAATAAGTGTACATGCATACCTCAACTTACGACCCTTCGCAATGACGACGCTTTTCAATTGCTGTCATGCCCCGAACTTGAGGCACTTGCTTCGCAGATACAACACCTTAGTGACATGATGATGCTACCACTCGTATTAATGTCCTTTGATTCCCCCCCCCCTTTAAAAAAAATATAAGGCCAACATCATCATCATCATCGACTGTTTACAGCCTGTGGCTGGGTCAGTTTAATAAAATGCCTCCATCTTCCTCTATCCTTCCACCATTCTTCCTCTTTTCATTGCTTCCATTCTTCTCTTCTCATTGCACACTTTCTGTTATCTGCTCCTCCCATCTCTTTCTTAGCCTCCCTTGTGGTATTTTTCCTACATACTTCATTTCCATCATTTTCTTTGGTATTCTCTCCTTCTCTATCCTCATTACATGTCCATACCATCTCACCCTTACTTCCTCTACTATCTCATGTTCTCCCTTTACTCCCACTCTTTTCCGGATAATTTCATTCCTTATCCTGTTTCTCCTTGTGACAGCTAACATGCTCCTCACAAACTTCATTCCCATGACCTTCCCTTTATTAGTCTCTCTTACATCAATGTCCATGTTTCTGATGACTATGGCTACAAATTACATTCTGTGCAACACTTCCTTACACTTCAAGGGCACTTCTCTTCTCCATAGAAGGTCTCTCTACACACCTTTAGAACTATCTACGATGTCCTCTTCTCATTAAATGCTCTCTACTTCCACCTTTCAACTCAATCACGCTTTCAAGATAAGGCCTACAGTTAGTTAAAAATGTGTTATTTACGGCAGTTAGGTCCTTATATGACGATTGTAGTGCAGTATTTGTTTCAATAAGTGGGGAACAAAATTTATCGCTTTGAGTTGCGACAATTTTCGAGGAACGACAGTGGTCTGGAACCTAACCTGTCTTAAGTGCGGGCTTATGCCACTTCTTGATTTCCCGGGTTAGTAGTCGTAGCTCAGCGCCTGACACAGCTATGGTTAGACCAAACTACATACATTTCTATACGGCGGATCAACATGCAACCAATTCAGCAGGGGCTTATAATGCTCACAGACGGATATAATTTAATAGTATCCTAGTCGCTTTAGTGAGGCTTGTAATATGGAAGGATCTTTTAGAAATTACAAATATATTTTTTCTGTCAAAAATGGTAGAATTTTACTGTTTTATTAGTATATATATGTATAACCTCAATGGTGTGAGCCCGCAAACGAGCTATACCGACGGAGTGGCCACCGCTATTAGCGATAATAGTGCCAACATTTGTGGATAGAGGGTCTCATATGGTCAGCATAACAAATCCTCCAGCCATTACTAGCTTTATAGTCTGGGGGTGCTATTTATCTATTCAAATAGCTTCTCGCTTTTTCTCACGGAGCTGAGTTTGACAGAATTTTTTTGGGAATGTCAGGGATTGAACTCGAGACCTCTTCATATATATATATACAGAGAGAGAGAGAGAGATATATTCAAAAGTATCAGTTGAAGATTATATGAATTGACGTATGAACATGAACATTGTTTTAGTAACTTTTGTAAATTTCTAAAATCTGTCTTGCTATCTGAATTGAAATGTAGTTATCTAGTCTAAGCCAAACCGTGTTGAGGTTAATTTTAAATAAATGTACCATGATTCATTTGGAAAGGTGAGAAAAATGTGTAAACTAAGGTAGAAAAATTTACATCCTGTGAGTTTTAACATTGCGCCCCGCTCCCCCTAGTCAGATTCAAATAAGTTACAGTAGCCCCATGGCTTCTTTGGTGCTGACTGACAGTTCACAGCTGACTTCTGACAGTCAACTGCTAAACACATGTTTTATGCAAATCATATGGTTCGGCGTAGGGATACATAATTTGGTCTGTTAGCTTTTCAAAGCCGTAAGCTGTGAGCTGTCAGTCAGCACCAAAGAAGCCATGGGGCTACTGTAGATCACAGCTCAGTGAAGTTCCTTTGAACTATCATCCTAATCCTTAGCTCCTAAATGATTTCACCTACCTGTAACGTAGTAGTAAGTCAAAATAGAATTTACTATTTTATTTACGTTTGTTTCGGCGAGTTTTATTAATATGACTTTGGAACTTAAAACATAAATTCTTAAATATCTCTACAAATAGACCCATGACATCACAAAGCTTATTTTTTTGATATTGAAACTTTTTTGTAAACAATTTTAATCACCCACAGTGTTTATTTGGTTTATTTACAAGAATGGCCATCAGGTATATCCTGTCTGAATGTAGATTAAAAATGCACATATAAGCAAAACTTATGTCTATCTAAAATAGAAAACAAGGAAATTTTTATTTTGAAACGAAGATCAATGCTGTCTAGGCACAAATATTGGAGAGAGTATTTATACTCGTCAGCGGGAAAGGGGAAGTGTAATCAGAAGATAAACCAGAGGCCTAACAGAGGGATGTACTTATTTTACTAGCTTCTTTTATGTTTCTTACATTGGGCGTCTAAGTGTGAAAGTGCCTAAGAGCCCATCATACGTAAGATTATCTGGGAAATTATAGACGAGATTACGTTCTGGCCAGAAAACTCTCACAGAGTTGCTGTTTTATTAAAATATGATTAAATTGTTTCACCTGTATCAATGCCAATGTTTTCTAAAGTAGATAACAAAAATCCTCACCATGATCCAACGAATGGTTCAAGTTGTACTACCTACAGTAGCCCCATGGCTTCTTTGGTGCTGACTGACAGCTGACGGCTTTGAAAAGCTACCAGACCAAATTATGTATCCCTACGCCGAACCATATGATCTGCAAAAAACATGTGTTTAGCAGCTGTCACTTCTGACAGTCAAAATTTAGGTATATACCTAACTGTTGACTGTCAGAAGTCAGCTGTGAACTGTCAGTCAGCACCAAAGAAGCTATGGGGCTACTGTACCTAGAGTCCTTTCGCCATAGTAATAGTGGTGACTGACAGCCAGCAGAAGATGTAAAAACGTTTAAAAGAAAAACATAATTAAAAACAAATCGTTTGTTGTGAAAGTTTTGACTTCCAAATATGACAAAAATCAACACATGGTCTTGCAGATAATACGGTTTGGCAAATGAATACATGAGATATCTAGTCATTTTTACTAGCTGTCAATTACTTAGTTGGTGCATTAGATAGGTGCTATCCTAAAGTGCATAGAATTAAGGCAGCTGCCTCGGCCAGTGATTATCACTAGCTGTCGGGTCAGACGGCTTAAAATACAGTTGTCTTGGACGTTTTCTGGAACTACTTCTCTATTCTGTCTAAACTTATACGCCCTTTCGTCTTGCACCAATAACCACCCTCTGTCGTTTAAATAAGAAAGAGGATAGAGAAAACTAAAAATCTCTTTATCTCTCAAGGTTAAGAGGAAAGCTCGCTACTAATTCTCAAATATATTAAAAATACTTGTTGTCAGCCTATTAAATATTATTGTGTTTGTTAGAGAAAGGCTAAATCTAGAGCCCTTTTTCATCAAGTCTAGTCTCATAACTCCGGAAATATGCTTAAAAAGTTGTTTAAAATGAGCTAATATCACATTTTCACACAGTTGCTTTCTATTAATAAAACTCAAACTATATATATTCCTGTTGGAATATTTCGACTTTATTTTAGCGTGGCCTATATTTTGAAATAAACTATCGTAGAAATATCGGGCTAGAGCTGAACGTCTGCGCGGCCATTTCTCACTTACCGAGGCGGTTCCTTTAAGATACGATCTTATTTACATGTGACTAAACAAACTCCGTTCAATCTTAACCTTTCCGTTTGTGATTCTCTACCAGAAGCTGCATAGGTTCATGGCTACAGCTTCGTTCCCTATCATCCTGGATGTGAAGGCCCTGAGGAATGACGTCATCATGGAGAGCTGGGTCACGAACTCCAGACCCCCAGAAGCGGTGGCTGTATATAGAAGTATGGCCTGTAGCGGTGGTGGACTGGCGGTGGTTTGTGGAACTACACTCGCCCGGGAGAGGTGTGTGTGGACTATGTTCAAAATATTATTAGAAATATTATTATTATTATTATTATTATTATTATTATTATTATTATTATTATTATTATTATTATTATCATTTTGTACTTTGTACTATAAATACAAGTGTATTTTGTAAATAATTCTTAATAGTTAGTCTCATTGAAAAGAAAACATTTTCTATTTGTTGCTTTAGGTTAAGTATTCTTTATTTGTATGATTTGATTTTGTTGAGAAGAAACATTTTAGAAAATACAAACATAATATTGCGGCTAACATTGGTAAAATTTTATAATATTGTAGGTGTTATTTTATAGGTATTTATAATATCTATCAAAAGTGACAGCTGCGGATCACATGACTTGACGTATGAATACACGAACATGAATCTAGTAGCTTTTCCTAGCTTCCTATGAAAATTTAACTGTAGGTGAATGCAGTTGGCTCTTATAAACATATCAAAAATGCAAAGGATGAAAAACGTAATTTATGACAAAGAGTAAATTTTGCCATCTTTTTAATATTATTATTATTATTATTATTATTATTATTATTATTATTATTATTATTATTAATAGCACCGCGTCTTACTACCCGTTCAGGGTTGTACGCATCTTTTTAATATATATATTAAAAAGATGCGTATAGCCATATATATATATATATGACCATATCCTCTAAAAATGTGTGAAATTAAATCAAAATAAGTATGAGCTCTTTTGGAACAATTCGACATTTTTTGTGTCAGCCGCATGAAGGTCGAACTTCTGTCTCTTGGTTCACAGTGCGTTGGATGTTTCGTCTAATCAAAAATGTCAATAATGCAAATATTTTATCTTGATAACTTGGTAACTAATTTATTAAACGTGTGTGCAAAAAAAAAATATCTTAAGAGGAGATCCGGAGATAAATCTATTCAAATTGTTACTGCATGATTTTTAGATAGGATTTTTATTCACCGAAAGTATGTTTATTTTTTTATGAAAGAAGGGGGGAGGGAATTGCTATAGTACGAAGATAATCTACAGTAGGGACTAAAGTTTTTTTTCCATAACTCGCGGGTAAAGTTTCATCTTGTATCATTACTCATGAGTTATGACAGAAAACTACTTGTAGATTCTCAAGTACGAAATATGTTTGTGTTTATTGCCTGGTTGCGGTGGATTCACATTTGCTTGTACAGGGTGTTTCCAAAATTTGTATAAGAAATTCAGTGCATAGCTTCAAGGTAACAGAGACAAATAGGTTTATAAAGTTTCTTTATTTATAAACAAACATTCAAAGGTTAACTCTTTTTATTTTTATTTATTTAAAAAAATGCGGGTATTTAACATGCCCCTTATGTACCAAATTGATTATATCACACATGACTTGCAAATCAACTTGATTTTCCGTTGACCGCGTGGTCTAACGCGCTACTCTCCCAGTAGACTAGACTCCCGATGAAGGGGAGATCCAGGTTCGAGTCTCAGTTAGGTGTACGGAGGGTGTTTATTTTCCAAAATAATTTTCCACCTTCCTTCTCCGCAAATGTGGGTACACTTCCTTGAAATATAGCCTTCCTAATCACTGGCGTAACTAGTACCCGAACGGTTAATAAGTGCTAAAAAAAAATAATAAAAAAATTATTATTATTATCATAATTGAGACTTCCTGGTAATAAACAAATCTATGTTGTAAGCCCACAACCACCGTTAGCAATTATAGTGCCAAGATTTGTGGATAGAGGGTGTCATTATGTCAGCACAACGAACCTTCCAGCCGTTTCTAGACCTATTCATCCAATGCCGACCTATATTATTATTAAAAGTTGTCGTGTTGGAAATGACAGTGTTCAGAACCACCAAGATAAAATTGTACTGTAGGCGACGAGATTATTATTATTATTATTATTATTATTATTATTATTATTATTATTATTAAATTATTATTATTTTTATTATTAGCACCGCGTCTTACTACCCGTTCGGGTTATACGCACTTACGCTAATGTGTGATGGTAGAGTGATTGAGAGATGAAATAGAGGACTTACAGTTTAACGTGAAATCCGAACCACGATGGAGGCCTGAAATTCCTCACATTCACAAGTTGTGATTAATACACATCTTGTCAGAGGTGAAGGAAGGGTTTGAAATCAGATAAATATGTGCCGGGACCGAGGATTGAATCCCGGACCCTCAGCACAGAAGTCTGACACCTTACCCCTAAACCAACCAGGTCACCTGACAAGATTTTTACCACGCGTGCTGGAACCGACCACATTATTGTTCTTTTCCCGTAAACATATTAAAGCATTAAGGGTTAGGTTAAGCTAGGTAGGATAGGAACCAAAAAAATCAGTTAAAAATACATGTTTGGTCGTTCTGAATACGATGAAAGATTTCGTGGTCTCTTTCAACACGGGAAGCTCTGAGTACGGTCGCTTTCAACAAAGGACCTATTAAAATACCCTACCTCTTGTGTGGCTCTAAAAAATAGAATGGATGCATCTAAGCTTGTGTTTATTCAAGCAAAATACCCATTTCAGTGGCCAAATCGTCTAAGGCGTCACTCTCTTGTTAGACTGACCTGTTGATGATGGGGAGATTGAGGTTCGAATATCGTTCAGGTTTACTAAGGGTAGTTTTCCCTAAATGGTTTCCCGCTCTCCTTCCACGCAAATACAGGTAGATTACCTCTAAAATTCTTCCTTCTTCATCCCTAACTCTATTAGAGTAATTATCATATTTGCGTATAACCTGAACAGGTAGTAAGTCACGGAGATAAAAAAAAGAATGCACATAAAAGCAAAAAAAAACCATGATTTGTTAATGCTATTACAAATTCTATCCATATGAATAGGGGTAAGGAAAGGGGGTTGGGCTATGTGGCAAAGTCCTTCCTTCCTATATCTTGAGCTCTTTCCCCCCTCCCCCTCAAAAGATAGCAATTCTATGATTTGTGTTTGTAGTTTGCTCAATTTTTTAATATGGTACTCGTATTTCGGCACAAAAAAACCTCTTCAAATTGCTTCTAGAGGAAATATACGTTAACAAAAATTACTGCTTGCTTCTGTTAGCGGATACCTGTAGTAAAGTTCCATTTTCATAAGAAGGGCTTTATAGAAAAAACTACATATTTTTAGGCCAAAATCGACAGCATTCAACTAAATTATTAGTGTTATTTCATAGGTATTGATAAATATATGTCAAAATAAATAGCTGCAGATCACATGACTTACGTATGAATACATTAAAGTAAATTTAGTAACCCTAATATCTATCAGATAAGGTGCTTCCTATTAGGAGTGTGCAAAGTTTAGAAACTTCAACTTGGCCTCGAAACAAATATTAGCTTCAGCTTCACATCGAAAAGAAATTCGGCTTTGATAATTAGGCAAATTCACCAATAAAAATATTGACAGCTAAAATACTAAATATTTATGGTCAATAAAGTCTTATAAATAGTCACTATAAATGTTTTTTTCAAGCATAAAACCATTAACAAAAAATATTCGAACATCGATTCGTCTTCGAGAATATTTCATACTAGCTGAATCCCCGTTCTTCGCACGGGATATTGTGTTATTATTTATTTTTGGATGAAAATGATTAATTTTTGTCTGAATCTTAATGGCATGGTTCTTAGCGCTATCCGAGAAACACTGCGAGGAGGTGAGCATGTATCGTTTCTTATGGGGAGTTTTATTTTCGGCAGGCCCCCTTGCCTACTGCCTGGGGCGTTATCAGCTGAATGCGGCTGGGCAGGTCTCCCCTCATCTCACCTCGCCTCACCACCACACACCGCCCCGGGCCGGGCCCTCTCACTCACACAGACACTACAAACACCACAAAATTCAGCATAATATAAACTACGGAATTCTACCGTCTCTTGGAGTTGTATATTAAAACGTAACTACATATTTTAATTAATTGTCTCTATTCATTTTTTCCCCCAACCCTTTAAGCATCTACGTGGTTACAAACAATTGATATATTTTTTTAAAGGCATTATTGGAATAAACTTATCAGATTATTACCCTCTAAACGCTTAAAAAGAGTTTATAAAGCAATACTGTTGATTATGGTAGCTGCCCCGATTTCACCCTCTTAATCAACAAACATCGGAATGAAACATCCTTACTTTTCCTAATTAGCTTATAAGGAACACTTGTGCCAAATTTCAGCCCTCTAGCTTCGTGGGAAGTGTGAAAATTAGGGATGAATGAGTGAGTGAGTCAGTCAGTCAGGGCTTTTGCTATTATATATAGAGATATTCGACTAGAGTTTTCTTCTTATTGGAAAAGTAGACTTTACATACACACTCTTAGTTCTTATCTATGAAAATTGACCGTCTCTGCTATAAAACTCAAACATAGGAAAAGGATGTATCCTGGTCCCACCCCTGTTGGAATTACTCTATTTCCCTCTGAAGTAGTTTATGTCATTGAAACGGTCATTTATATAAAACGCCCGTCTGTAACTCAGTAGAACACCAACAAAGTTTGATTTGGTAGGTTGTGTGTATAAAGTTTGGAATTATATTTACCGACCCTTAAAAAAAAATTTAGTTAAAATACTGAGGAAGACATATACTATGTTTTATATTCCTGATCCATCCGTAAAGGTTTATAGGTACTTTCTCAAAGGTACACTAATAATTCAATACAGACCCTTCGGCTGATCCAGCATTTATTTATTTTATGAAATATTATGGTTTGGGTAGAGAGGTGACACATAAATTAAAAAAGTTGCATACATACACAGAACTACAAAAATAGGTAATCTTATGTCAAAATAACGTCAAAGATAATGTGTAGATTCTTTAGAATTATGAAACGAAAGGTTACCCCTTGATATTATATTCATATGTTGCTAGTTTTTACAACTCAATATATGTTGTATATTTTTTTAGATATATAATATAAACTAAGGATAGGGTGAGGGTTTGCACCCCACCTATCCTTCCCCTGATCTCGTCACTGCTTGGTCTTAAGAGCGTCATCATAGCAGGCCTATTAAGACGAATGAAGATTTGTGCACAGTGCTTATCTGTGAAGCCATTCTAAAATGGTCATAACGGCCTTTTCAATGCAGTTTTTATCCAAATATAATTTAATATTTCAACAATATTCAGTGCTAGGAACTTCTATTAACTTTTGATTTCCATTAATGTTTAGTCAGAACTGATCCACGCAGACACTAACCAAGGGGAGGGCTCGTGGGATTGAAGGCTCCGCCCCTCCCCCCGAGATATAAACAAAAATTAAAAATTATTGTAATTTCCATTAATGTTTAGTCAGAACTGATCCACGCAGGCACTAACCAAGGGGAGGGCTCGTGGGATTGAAGGCTCCGCCCCTCCCCCCAAGATATAAACAAAAATTAAAAATCATTGTAAACATATATTGGTAATAAATTCCTAACCAAACAAATGCAGTAGTAATATAATTTCGTTTTCACTTTCTTAACAGGACTAAACATCGTGAATAATAAGATGTAATATATTCAGGAATTCCTCCACACACGGAGATAAAAATATGCCCAAATTTCGAAGAAAAAAAAACATTTCACCCATGCTTGCATTCACTAAAAATTAATATATTTTTTATGACTTTTAATGGAAAATGTATTCGTTTCTATTAACATGTATGTAAAATTAGTATATTTTCTATTAAAAGTCATAAAAAGTATATCAATTATTATTGAATGCAAGAATGGGTCTACTTTAATATATTTTTGTACAAAA
>CABFWB010000195.1:327015-337921 GCA_902151455.1 Timema bartmani
ACCAAAAGAAAATTTTTGATACGGGCCTGATCCACGTGCAATAGTGTTCGTGTAAATTTACGATTTCGAGCCGACTGTATCACAGAGTTTATTGGCATGTGATGCACTGATCTATAGTCCTATAATATGCTTGGCTGCTTAGGTAACCCTGAGTAATAACGTTCCGTTCAGCCTGAATAGTGAATGAATTAATCATTCATCGTCTCACAACATTATTTTAAGATGCTTGGTTTTCACAGAATTGAATACAAAACTATTTCCCATGTTCCATAAACATATTTAAACTGGAAGGATTTTTTTTGACCTGACCCACGTGTTTAAATACCCTTTATAAAAAAAACTTTAATTTCTTACAATAAAAAGTTGTTGTTATGCCTAATGTAGCATTTAAAAGTAAAATAATATTAAATTGCTTATAAATGATTTTTTTTTTTAATAATATGTGTTTTGTTCATTCATGGAGCTAACTTTCATTCGTGACTTGACAATTTCCTGATCAAATTGCTTATAAATGAAATATTTATTTTTTCTATTTTATGTATTTTGTTAATTCATGCTGATAACTTTCATTCTTGACTTGACAATTTTTGATTCTACTAAGAAAAACTTACTTGATCATATTTCTTTTATTAGTTCCACTTTGGTTTAGCTTGTGAGAGAGGGTAATAGGATGTCCCATCTCATGTCTAATCTTAGCTAATGTGATTAATGTGACAGTGGTAGCGTCATAAGCAAAACAGGGACAAGCAGTGTATGTAGACATTTTCTTCTTACAAGGTACATAGTACTCATGTCAAGACCCCACTATTGTTTTTAATCTCAGCCGCTACACCACTGTCAGTCAAATAGTAGTACTTTATTTTGTTAATAGGTAGCGCTGGCATTCTCAACTCTGATAGCTTTGTTTTTTCAGGTCTTTTTCATTAGGTCTCTTTCGAAGACCCTATTTGCTCGATACAGGGCTACTATTGCCAACAATGCGTTTCATACAAACACTTTTTACAAAACCTTGTATTAACATTTGATGACATTTTTGACGCTATAATCTATTTAATAATGTACGAAAATGTTATTAAATGTTTTAATTATCCTAGCTAAGTGCATAGCTAATTTTTAAATATTTTAAATAATGTTTAGGTTGGTTCAACTGTATATTTATGCTCGATGCCGCATCAGTTGAATAACGAAAAGAAAATCATGATAATCGGCTTATTTTATGGTCATGTGACTCCATGTAGCCAATAAGATGTATTCTGAACTCTGAAGTTCTGGAAATAATTTAGTAGGTCTGGTTGTGTTGTTCATTTAGTAGCTTCTTTAATTTGATCTCTACAAAGATTCTTTGCGAAGCTGCGGGCTCATATTATTTTAATCGTGTGCGCGTATTATATTTTGTGACATATTTTGGTGACATTGTTACCAGAGTTTTAACTTCGCTTTCGGGCCTGTTTCAAAAGTGATCAGTGTGCAAACAGCAACGTAAGTACCCACTATTTTTATTTTGTCTATATTATTATTATTGTGTTCACGGCAAAGAAAACCTTTTGACTTTCTAATATTTTTTTTATCATTCATGTATTTAAATGTTTATACTACATATTTCCAAAAAATTGTTAATATACATTTTTTTGCAAATGTTTTAGTTGACAGGTCTCTAGGGCCTACTTAATTAGTTATTTACCATTTGTAACTATGTTTACATTTGATCTTTTCCATCATTGTTCCTTTGCCGTGTGATTAAGCTTAGACTACCTTAATCTAAATAGTAGTTTTACAAAAAAAAGGTTGATACGTCTATTTGATACTGAAAAGGCCTACATCAAAGAATAATGTCAAGAAATTCGCTTACCCAAGTCTATATGGCATTTACCGCCAATTTTTAATAATCTCTTGAGTTTTTTTCTATGTTAATACAGCATGTTTTCAAAACAACTGATACTCTTGGCTTAGTGTAGTTTCCTTTCAATTCTTGCTAGACAACAGTGTGGCAGGACCAAGGCCTACTGAAAAAGGGTGTTTTGTGTTTTCAAATCCCCTACCAAAAGTATTATTAATGTAGGGATGGTACTCTTATACTGAATGTCAGAATCAAGTTTTATTTGAAAGATAACATTACCAAAATGTATTATTATTATTATTCATAATCAACATTCTAATAATTGGGACATATATACTTAAACCAAGCTTAATAATGATTGTAGGTTCTGTAATATTAGACTGTTGATAATGTATTCGCCTAACATTACAGGCTAACACCGGCAATATTGTTTAACATTGCCTCTTACTAATATAAAAAATGGGCAACTTAAAATACAAACACGCATTAAGTGACATATTTTACAAATTATTTAAAAATTGCCAATATGTTTATGATCAAAAACTCTGTCAACCTAACAAAACCTAACCTTCCATGTTCCAACAAACAATAATATTATTTTAGGCCAGGATTGTTAGTAAATACATCATTGTTCAAATAAACTGTTAAAATTTGTGGGCTAAATAATTCCGCGAAATTCTATTTTTGTGTTTGCTCTTTGAAAAAAAATAATAGAAATGTTATAGAACTAAGAAATTATTGTGAACAATCTTAATATTGATGGGCCTACGTCTCAATTCTTGATGCATTGGTTGTGAGAATTAATACATTTTGGTGGTGGTATGTTTCAAAGAAAACAAATTTCTGGTATTCATCTGCAAATGCACTATAATCCTAACCCTTAAATTTGATTCCTCCCTATAGCATAAGCTATTAGCATTTAGAACCCTACCAGTAACAAATTCAAAACACAAACAGCACCTAATTATATTTAAATAAATTTTAAATTAAAACAAGAGAAATGTATTGTTAAAAAAATCCTTGCCATCTTCTTTAGGTGGATTTCAACATGAGCTGCCCTCTTTTGACCCCCTTCTAAAAATATTTGGTATGGCCTACGTGAATGACATATCAGTCATTAATTACAATAGACCTTGAGGTTTTTTATTCTTTGTCGTCATAGATGATATTTACTCGCTCTGGTGGCTCTAGTGCAAGTAAATAGCCTATATATAGGCCTTAATAATGATTAATCTTATTCATTAGAGGATATGTGAGTAACCACATACTGTTAATTTTTGTTGGTTTTATTCTTTTTATATGATAGATAGCCTACAAAGTATTTTTTAATACTGAACAAAATTCATCTTGATTTTGGTACAAATTCACTTTTATGTGTCCTCATTTCC
Source organism: Timema bartmani (assembly GCA_902151455.1). Lineage (NCBI taxonomy): Eukaryota > Metazoa > Arthropoda > Insecta > Phasmatodea > Timematidae > Timema > Timema bartmani. The sequence continues at coordinate 330,241 of CABFWB010000195.1, forward strand.
AAAAGTGATTTTAGTATTACTGTCTTTGTGTGTCTCTCCAAACAGTTCTGCCCAGATTTTGTTCAAATTTAACATTATATAATAATATCTATCCTATATCTCTCTATGCATGATGAAACTGATAACAGAGACTATATAAATACTGTATGGGAATAGCATATTGCTAATTTCATTCTTATCATTGTTTAATGCTTCGTTATTATCTTAGTACATAGGCTATTTAATATGAACTCATACAAATACTAATTAAAAGCACACTACTCAGAAAACATAGTCTAAGGTTATTTTTTCTGAGAACAGCTTTAACAAAATTTGATTAAATCTAATTAAATGATAATTAATCTAACATGGTTGTGTAAATTAATAAAACAAAACACACCATTCTTTTTTCATAAACAATTTGCCAATATTTAATATCTTTATTTTTTGGATACATTTATAACATAAAAGTTTCTTTTTCTTATTGGGCTATGAGGGAATGAATGCATTTAAAAAAATAAGCAGGTCTTAAGGTGGGGTGCTAGTGAGCGCCAGTTTAGTGCATTAATTTTGCAGTTTTTATAGCATAAACATTTTTTGGCAAAAATAAATCAAATATTTCTTCTATAGAAACAGAGAGTTTAGTTTTCTGCACATGATAATCTCAAGAGTTCTTGAATATCTCTCATGACCATAGCAGCATTTGGTGACAAACTTTTTAAATAAAGAAAAAAAGTTGTCACTAAATTCCAGGACACCCTTGACAGATATTAAAGAAATGTTGAGATTAGCATGTGCGGAAAACTAAACTCTATGTCTCTATAGAAGAAATATTTGATTTATTTTGGCCAAATAAATGTTTATGCTATAAAAACTTTGAAAATACTGCCCTAAACTCACGTTCACTAGCACCCCATCTTAAGGGCCTACACAAAAATACAGATATGAGAAAATTTGTACAGTATAAGGTTTAAAAAAAATTCAAATCATAACAAATCACTTTTTAAAAGGGGGGAGGGGAGGCCTTAAGTTGTATAGCTGTGTGATCTAAATCTTTCTGAACAACATTATTACTATTATTTGTAAGAAATATGAATTTTGTTGACAGTTTTGAATAAAACATTAGATAATTTTGAAGTTATAGTAGGGCTACATACTTACTTTACTGTCATATTTCACAATATATTAGGAAATCATTATAGCTATAGACTCTATTAAATATCATTAGGTATATTTCAATGAACTTTTAGGACTTTTACAAAATAAAACACCAAAAACATTTGATACAATAGTTTCCTATTATTAATTTGTTTTATCTATGAACATTTTACATATCTAGGCCTATGTTTTTCAACCATTTCATTGCACATTGTTTATCATATTAGTTTTTTTTCTCTTTTATGTCACTTCTACACATTCCTTCTTATTGTTAGCATGAACACAGTTTTATACTAAAATAATTGTGCTGTGCAAATTAAACAGTGGTATAGTTTGCAAAATCAATTGCATGAATCTCTACAAAACATGCTACCTATTTATAATTTAATTTGTTATTATATTATTTTAGCTTATGCATTGCATTTGTTGTAAAAATCACGGTTTGTTTATTATTATTATTATTATTTTTACATAAGCGCCAGGTTATGTACTAGGTTTGTTTAGGTCTAAGCCTATTCATATATTTTTTTAAATTTAAGAAGTTAACAATTTTTCTTTTGGCTAACTGAATAGGGGGAGGTAATTCTAAAAAGTTTAACTTTAAGTAGCCTAAATAAAATTTGTAGAGCAGAGAGGGCTAAAGCAGAACCCCATTTTCACAGGAAACTTAAGAAATTTCCCATCTCAATTTGGCAGTATTAAATGTACAACTAAGGTAATATTTCTTTCCTGGGTTCAGTAAGCAGTGACCCGCTTCGGTGGTTGCATGGTCTAAGGTGCAACTCTTGCAGTAGACTAGACTGCCAATGACGGGGAGACTGAGGTTCTAATCTTGGAAGGGTGTATTGAGGATGATTTTCCACAATGTTCTTCACACTCTCCCTCCACGCAAATGTGGGTACACTTCCTATAAATTTAACCTTCCTCATCCTTAAAACAATTGACGTAATTAGTTCATAAGCTTATAACCCGAAACGTTAGTAAGATGCGGTGCTACAAAAAAGTATGTCGTACTTACTGAAGTTTTTAAGTTATTTTTAACAAAATAATAATAATATTTAGCACCGCGTCTTACTACCCGTTCGGGTTACACGCTTAAGTACTAATTACGCTAATGGATTAGGAATTGGGAGGGTTGAATTTAGAGGAAGTGAACCCGCATTTGCGTGGAGGGAGAGTGGAAAACCATTTAGGAACCCCTCCCCCCCAGTTCACCCGACCGAGATTCGAACCTTGATCTCCCCGTCCTCGGCGGTAGAGCTCAACACGACTAGCGCGTTAGCCAACTACGCCACCGAGGTGGGTTTATTTTTAACACTTTTTTTTTATTATTGTGAAACCCTTTTGTAGACTCTTGATTAATAAGTTATAACATTTGCCTTGTTATTAAAAAAAAATGCTCCAATAGATAAATGTTCTAAGGCGTCACTCTCGTGTTAGACTGGCTTACTTACAACGGGAGATCGGGGTTTGAATTTCAGTCGGATCTACTTCTAGGGTGGTTTTCCTCAGTGGTTTACCACCCTCCTTTCTCGCAAATGCGGGTAGACTTCTTCTACATTGGTTCCTTCCTCATCCCTTCTTCATTGAGAGTAACTATCATATATGCGTGCATTTAACCTGAACAGGTAGTAAGACGCGGTGATTTAAAAAAACTTTAATGTGTGTTTTAATAATACATCCTTTAGTAAATATGGTAGTATATAATTTTTAACAAAAATAAATTAAATAAGGCACCCAGCAATACTTATTTTACAAAAGTTTGTTGAATTCAGAGATAACAAATGGTTGCCCAACAAAAGAATATGTTTAAACATAATTACAAACTAGGTTGAACATTCCATAATAAGTAGGCTAGTGTAAAATGGGGACCCTTAATTTTTAACTTTTGACACTTGGTTAAAAATAAAACTTTCCTGGCGCTTATGTTTGTTTTGTTTTGTTTTTTGTGTTTATTTAGTTGTTTGTTTTTGTTTGTCCACTGGTCCCCTCCCCACCCACAGTAGACAGCGGAAGAGATGCCGGCGGGTGTAGGTGGCTCTTATAGGTCCCTCGCGGACGATGTATACAAGAGCACCACGGTAGCTGAGCACAAGTTTAGCGTGTTAGAGTCTGTGAAGAAAGCGTTTAGTTTTGCCGGGGGACCCAGCCCCCCCGCCAGATCGGAGCCCTTGCTCGCGAGCAGTGAAGCAGGGGAGCCCCGCCCCCAGGTGTACACCGTGCAGTCCAGGTAACTTGGTGTACAGTAGAGGGTTTATGTGTGTGCGCGCGCCTTCACGTTCTTGAGTCAGCTCTTCTACGATATAGGAAACTTTGTATTGCCTCAATGCTATTATTTTATCTGTACGGCTTTAAATTTCCGTACGAACCTGTTTAAGCTAAAGCGTCACTATCGCAATATACTGGCTGGACCGCTGATGACGAGAAATCCAGGGCTCGAAGCCCGGTTGGGTGTACTGAAGTAGTTTTTTCCTAAATTTTATATTATCTAACTACACGAATGCGGGTACACGTCCTTTACATTCAACCTTCCTCATCCCTAAAACATCGTAATTAGTACATCAGCGTACAACGCGAGGTGATAGTAAAACACGATACTTAAAAAAAATCTAGTGGGAACTAAACAGTTTGAATCATCTAATTAAAAAATAATAGGGTGCGTTTTAATTAACTGCATATTCACTTGCCGGGGGAACAGTTTAAGACATTTGCGCTCCCGTCGTGGGGGCAGGGGGTATAACAAATAATTTTAATAAAAGCTGAAACCCGCTTTTTGTGGTTTGGTAAGGGTGGACTGGGTCGGTTGATTCGGTCTGCCACAATTATGTTAAACTAAAATAAAGATATCTATTTAATCATAAATGATTGTTTTTATTGAATTTTAACTAAAATTTCCAGGTAGTAGGTTTGAGGGTTCCCGGAATATATAATTTGTGAATATGTACGATGGTATTAGTTGTAAAAACCGTCCTGTGTGTTGTTTCTTGGTGTTGTCAAACAATTTATTAAATCAAATGAAAAGGCAGTTGTTTAGGGAATACTGACCGTTACTAGTTTTGTGGAAGATAATTTTACAAACTAAAATACCTATTTTAAAATTATACTCCCACCTATTATATAATAATTTATAAGCTTTTTTTTTTTTGCTCCTGTCAGTAGAAAGTAGACGCTAATGTTTTAAGGTGTGAGTGTCGGTAGCGCGAGAAAAGAGCAGTGTTTTTGAAGTTTTTTAGCAAACTTTTTGTGGTCAAAAGAAATAAAATACATTTTCCAATAAAAACATCGGGCTTAATTTTCTTATCATAAAAATCTAAACAGGACCCCTAATTTTGAAACACCTGAACTGCGAAAAGCGAAAGAATTCTACTTGCCAGCTAAACATCTTGCGAGACAGGGTTTGTCTGGCGAGTAAAATAATAAAACAAAATGGATGCCATCCCCTTCTTCGTTTGCAACCTTCTGAGAATTATTGTGTTGAAATAAACTTACCATTCTACAAAATACGTTTACAGAAATAAAAAATATGATTGCTTTGGACGTTTCATGCCATCCTTCAATAACAAAATATCTGTTTGTTTAAAATGGCATTAATAATATATCTTAATTTTCTCTCGGGTTATATTCCCTTGTCCAGGTTTTCATGTTTCACAAAATTGAATATAATATAGAGCACTAAAAATGTCATAACTTAATAAATTAATTTTAATTCTTTTCTGACACATTAGTTACTTACTAATGCCTAAGTTTTGTTTTAAACAAATCTAAATTATTGTTTTGTAAATGTTTCCTTATTTAAATAGTATCTTTAACATTGAGCTCTAAACAATTAATTGTGTAAAGGAAATAAAAATAAAGATGTCAAAACATTGAAAAGAAAAATCTTTGCTTAATGTTGGGGCCTCCAATTTTGTTACATCCCCGCTGCCGCCACAGATTTAAATCTGGCCTTCAAAGACATTATCTTAATTTTAAAATAGTAGTAACCCGACACATGACGTTGCTCTTCCTCTCAAGTAAATTTCTGGGTACGCCACTCGGTTAGAAAACGCCGATGTTGATTAAAACAACCCCAAGTTAAACCGTTTGGAATTTAATCAAGGTCTCCCGAAGCTAGACTCTACTTTTATCCGTGCAGCTAAACGTTCTTATAAGTACCAGGCAGAGACTTTGTTCGGCCGGTAGTTTAAATATTGATCTAGGCGTCCCGTATTCCATTCCAACTAGGGGTAAAACTAACGGGTCGTTTTTCAATTGAGTTTTCTCGCGTTCACACTTATTAGAGAGTGTTGACGGTCTGGTATTTGATTGTTATGCCGTTCGTCCTAAAAAAAATTAGGCCGAGGAAGGTTGCTAACGCAATACTGTAGCCGATAAATAAAAATATGTAATATTATTTGTAGAAGAGCTGATGAATAGAAGTAAAGAAAGTTAGGTATAGTAAGAACACAGTAGGAAGGACCTTTTTAAAATATAGAAACATTATTTTTGTGCTGACAGTATTGATTGACATTTTACTACGATACTATTTGTATTATTTTATAGGTATCCGATATCTATCAAAATTGACCGCTGCAGACCACATGACTTGACGTATGAAAGTGGTCCAAGGACTGTAACTTTTGTAACAGTAAGGTAATGTCCTTCCTACCGCGTTTTTACTATGTAAGAGGTTAGCGCGCATATTAGACTTAGCCGCTATGTACAATATGCCGCCCCCCCCCCCTCCTCCTGGCAAAATGTACAATATGCCGCCCCCCCCCCTCCTCCTGGCAAGCCCAAATTGTACAGTGAAGAAACTTCAATCAAACATAAAACCGTATTTTGGTATGAAGCCCGCCCCGGAAGGCCTTATTTCGTAACCAAATCCCACTGTATGGTAGTAATTTGGCAGAATAAAGTGCCTTTCAGAACGGTAATAGTAAGTCCGTTCTGGAATGTCTTTTATCTTACCAAAATACTACCATACAGTAGGATTCTAGTACGAAATAAAGACTTATAAAATGGGCTTCCTATAAAACTTAAGGCAGTATCTAGCTGCCATCGTCAACAGAAGACCTCTTTACCACGTGTAATACTAAACGATATGAATTTGAAATGTATTCAGAATTAATTATTTAGAGTGTAATTAGACACAATCCCAATGAGTGAGAAGCTCTCAACTATAGATAGTTTATTTAAGTAAAACCACTTTTAAATTTTAGGGGTACATGGAAGAAGGTGCAGTAAAGAAGAACAAGTAGGTACATTTACTACCTTTTCAGGTTATACGTATATGTAGTAATTTCTCTAATGAGTTAAAGCTGAAGAAGAGTAAATTTAGAGGAAGTGCACCCGCATTTGCGTTGAAAGTGAGTTAAAAAACAATTTTAGAAAACTACCCTCAGTACACCCGACTGGGATTCGAACAACGATCTCCCCGTAATCGGCAGTCTAGTCCAACACGAGAGTGACGCCTTAGACCGTGTGGCCACCGAAGCAGGTAACGCGTACAAATATAAAGGAATTAACAACAATACGGCTTTTAAAATGCAAAGAGAAACCGTTCACATTTTACATTGCTGCCACTAGACATGATATAAAAAGGCTGTCTCTTGAAGAAAATCGATCGCTACCAACATCAAGGGATTTAGCGGTAAATATTGATTTTCTTAAGGTTCAGTGGCTGCAATGTAAAGTGTGGAATGTACTCTTCCTTTCATTGTAAAAGCTTTGTTGAGTTCGGTCCCTTTTGTTTGCTTCAATCCATATGAGTTTATTCTCTTTAATTTGATTCCATCCATTTTCTATATAAACCACTAAATATAATACTTAGTAGAACGCCAATACATGTGTAAATGTGGGTTATCTAATGCACACTTAAACTTGGATCAGACATCACACCAAAGTTCCGCTTTCTCTTACTGTCCGTCTAGGCTATCCGTTTATTTTTACTAATTGAGGTAACTAACTTCTTCAGCTAACACCCGACATCTTGGCTGAGTGGTTGTTTTTTTTAATGGTATGGCAGGCCTAGGCAGAGATAACTATTTGCCAGCTCAAATTTCAGAACTGTGAATCACAGAAGAAGGGGATATATTCGTAAGCTAGACTTCAATTAGGCATACTAACATCTGGTCTCAGTAAACCGAGGGACCTCCGACGTTATTGACATTTAAGCAGTCAATCACCAAGCGCTATAGTCGATACATAAGCATGTGAAAATTCGCTGTTATTATTATTAGCACCGCGTCTTACTAACCGTTCGGGCTATACACACTTACGCTAATGTGTAATGGTAGGGTGATTGTGATATGGAATGGAGGACCTACAGTTTAACGTGGGATCCGAACCACGGTGGAGGCCTGGCATTCCTCACATTCACAAGTTGTGATTAATACACATCTTGTCAGAGGTGAAGGAAGGGTTTGGCAATCAGATAAATCTGTGCCGGGACCGAGGATTGAACCCCGGACGCCAGCTCAGAAGTCCGACACCTTACCCCTAGACCACCAGGTCACCATATTATTATTATTATTATTTTATTATTATTATTATTATTATTATT
>CABFWB010000195.1:342710-357802 GCA_902151455.1 Timema bartmani
GTCCCCCCCCCCGCCCCCCCTTCTTTGCCTATAAAATAGCAATTATAATATGTTAAAATGCTATAAATTTTCGTCTAAAAAAATATGTTTGTACATTCTACTATACCTTTCCTATGAAAATTGGATTGTACCTACCATCAGAATCTTACAGAATTTATTCTTGTTAAATAATAAACAAACACTACCCGCTTCGGTGGCCGAATGGTCTAAAGTGCTATTCCCGAAATAGACTGAACTGCTGATGACGGGGAGATCGTGGTTTGATCCCGGTCGGATGTACCGAGGATGGTTTCCCCTAAATGGTTTCTCACTCTCTCAGTCCACGCTAATGCGGGCACACTTACTCTAAATGCAACCTCCCTCAACCCTAACCCACTAGCGTACAACCCGAATAAGGTGCTAAAAATAAAAAAAGACTGAAATTATTTTAAAAAAAATCAGGAACAGCATATTGATAATTAAGATGGTTCAGAGAACGCAGTTTCTCATCCTGAGGTTCTTTTATCCGAAAACCATGTTTAAAGTAGCCTACAAGGGCTGCCAACATCACAGAAGGTAATGTAACATCGCAAGTCTCATTTTGACAATAGCATGAAGCTTGGCATGTGGTCTTGAAGAGCGCTGTCATGGAAGTTTAGAGCGCTGTCATGGAAGTTTAGATTTTAGGTTAAGGTGGGATGGAAGAAAATTCGTGCTAAAAGGCCTTATTTTCTCAGTTTTTATGGCATACAGCTCGTCTAGGCCAAATTGAATCATATAATACTCCAGTAGATACATTTAGTTTATTTTTTACATATAGTAATGATATCAACAGTTCTTGTTTATCTATCATGAGCAGCGTGGAATTTTATTCATTTATTTGAGGTATCTAACGTACACTTTCTGAACCGACTGATTATATCAGAACACGACTTATAAACTAACTTAAATTTATACTAGATACATCATCCAGCCCCCGGGCCATTAATTCATCACTGTAAAAGGTGAAACTCACATTTCACCAATGATAAATTTTTCGGCCGTGCCAAGAATTGAACCAAGGGCCCTTAGATAAGTAGACAGACACTTTGCCAACCGAGCTAAGGTGTCGGACTTTTTTTTTTCTTTGAAGAGAAAAAGTTGTGGTTAAATTTCGCGGTGAACATGATAGATATTCAAAAACTGTTACAATAGGAGAAAAATTAAACTAATATTGTCTACTCAAGCAATATTTGATTTATTTCGGACAAAAAAAGTTTGTCATATAAACTAAAACAAAATAATGGACCCTAACTCGCCTTCCCTTAAATCCTACCTTAAGATTGGTCTTTGCATCTTTTAAAAATATACAGTACCTGCCCTGATTGTTCTTTTGAATGGTTCTTTGTCTAGAAATTAGGGTGTACCACTCCAGTTTTGAAATGTTCATTGTCAACTGGTGCATTTTGTTCTACTTCCTGATTAGTTTTTTTAATGTTTAGTTTGTAATTTTGTGGTCTTGTTTGAGAGATTGGTTTGTTTCTTTAAGACGCAGCTTGAATAGTTGGCTCTAATTTTATTTTTCATAGGTGCTAAACGCGAGGGGGGGGCTTCGTATTCCCAAACTTAAATCGCGGGAAGATTAAATTACTGTCCCCCCGTTGGGATTCGGACCAAAGAATATTCAAGGGTGATTGGTCATCGTCTTGAGGAATAAATTCTCAATTATTTTGACCATGTCCGAGGCCCGGTGCTATTGTACGCCAATGCTATAACCACTGAGCTATCCAGGAATCGTCACGTGTCCAGGGTCATTCTTCATATTTTAAGGCAGAGTCTATGATGGACGTGCGGAAATCGTCGGCTAAAAGTATGTGATTATATTAATATCTCGATAACGCAGCCATATTCGATTCGGTAGTTGGCTTATTGCTGCCATTTGTACAGTTATTATGATTGTACAAATGGCAGCATTAAGCCAACTACCGAGTCGAAGATGGCTGCGTTATCTGATAGCTCGTGGTATTAATATAATAACATACTTGTAGCCGACGATTTCCGCACGTCCATCATAGACTCTGGGCCAGTTTCATAGTCAGATTTAGTACGCCTAAAGTGCGAGTCGATACTAAATACAGGACGAGACCTACCTAGACCAAAATAGAATGGGCCAGTTTCGCATATGAAACTGGCCCATTCCACTCAATTTCAGGTAGGTGTCGTCCTGTATTTAGTATAGCGCCGCACTTGAGGCGTACTAAATCTGACTATGAAACTGGCCCATCTGCCTTAAAATATGAGCTCGTTAGTTTAAAAATGAGGATATCCTGGACGGGTAATAAGGCACAGTTCATCAAAAAATGAATTAATAAAACACATGTGCTCATCACTAGAATCAGGATAGTTAATTAACGGTTTACCGGATATTATAGTCTTGTTTTGCCAATACATGAGTTATGAAATCGTTTCCAACCAAGCAATTCTTACTAGGGCAAATACACAGTTTTTAAAAACTTGAAAATAAAGAAAAGTATTGAACCATTCAAGTTATAAAAACCGAAGGCTATAACGTCGGCGTTAGGTGAGCTGTCAACGCAGATAAAAAATAAAATACTGTAAAGTTTTTATGATGGTCTATAGCTAGAAGTTATTCATCCAGAATTTTTTTTTTTTTTAGTAGTTTCCCCCTTTCTGAGATACTTATCAATAGATAGAGGAAATTTAAAAAAAAAATTCACGCAAATGAAAATTTCAAACCCCGGCGCGTGCGCGTTTTGATTGTTTTCTTTGATTGGCCGGCAAATTCTCCACCGGCGTCTTAAATAAACAATCGCCCTCCTTCCCTTTTGCCTTAGTGAATTGGTAAACTTAAACCAGTAGTGTTACCCGATGTTTTCTAGCTGTGTATATTTTTGTTTTGTTTGTTTGTTTTTACGCTCTTGCAGTATTTAATTAGTTTTTTTTATTTCCTTTGTGTAATTTTCTTTTAGGGACAGAAAGATGCCCACCTCCGTGTCTGCCGAAGAGACTGCTCTGTTGGGGTAAGACGAGGCAAACATGTTCACAAAACTACTATTACTACTACTTCTGTCTCTCGTCATTGTATTGCTGTCTTTTTTTCAATCTTTTATATGTTTTATTGGGTGGGTGGTGGTAGCCATCATACAATTCAACTAAGCCTTCTCATAAATTTATTTTTCACTCTAATATTTATTTATTTAATTTTTTATTTTAATATATTAGGGTTTAAAACCCTTTCTAAAATTTAATTTATTTATAAACTTTTTTAAGAGTCATTTAATTAATTTTTATGACTAAATTGTGTTTTTTTTTCTGTACTATATATTTATTTGATTCTATCGATTTTGTCCTCAAAACTGTGAACGAAACACTCATATAAACATCTCGTTCATGTCTAGTTCTTGGCCTTAATTTGTCGAATACACGTACAGTGGTGGTGGAACGTTTATTGTGAATGGGAGAGAAATAGGTGCAGTTAGTCAAAAATTAAAATCTACCTGAAAAATTTTTTGAAAGTTAAATGTCCTTAAAATTATCTGGAGTGATTCTCATCTAGGGATTTTTTTTTAAAATCGCTATGCCCTTAGAAGCCATTTGAAATAGTCTTAATCCGGAAAAACTTTGATCCTCCCATAGAATTAAAAAATAATAATTTAATACCTACCGAATTAAGATCATATCTAGCTTCCTCTTTGAGAATATCAGAGGAGGGTGAAATAAATCCAACTGTGAGTAAAATCTCTCCCCCAATCCTAATCCCGCCTTCATTGCACTCATAATACTAAAATATGTTTGTTTTATTACTTTATTTTTATATCAATTAGCGAGATCATTAATCTTGTTTGGTTTTATTTTTCAAAATTAATACTTTCCCTGTAAGTAAACATATGAACTATACTACTATTTTGAATAATAATTGGAATATTTTAAATGCCAAAATCCTTTACTTTGATGGTATAAATAATTTTATTTTGTTTCTGTGCTATAATTTGTGTTGCTTGTCAAATTGTGTAAGCCTAAAAAAATTCGGTTCAATCGTAAAATAATTTAATAAAATCTGTTAATTTAATGGCACTTTGTATTTTATATAAACAATTTTAATATTTCATCCGGACCACAAAATGTAAGCTTACTTTGAAGTGCATTTTTAGGTGAGCTTTAAATTTATAGCTGTGCTAGAGTTAGAGAGTCCTTTAAATTTATTGCTTAATTTAGATGTTGACTTTGTAATTAATAAGGCTTAAGTTTAAAGGCTGCCTCACATTTATTTTTATTTGTTTTCATAAATTTTATTAATATATCTTAATTTTAGCTTCTCTGTGCATCAAACATGTGTGTATATCTAAATTTTTATAACTTAAAAAAAATATATATACAGCCAATATTTTTTATAATCAAATTGTAATCTTTTATAGATATTTGTTTGGAACATTAATACAAGTATTGCCTACCTATATATTGAAGCCATAGTAATTGTTTGATAGTTTAAAATTTGCACAAGCCAAATATGTTCTTAATAGAAACAAATTTAGCAACTATATTTTCAGAATGCACAGTTTGGACTGTGTTTTAACTTTATCTAACTTAAAGAGATAAATTGTCTTAATGAATCAAACAATATAATTTTAAGTCCTAAGTATGTTTCTTTCTTTAACTTTTTTAAAACTATACACATTTATGCTAATAAAATTGTGGCTTTGTTATCTCACTAAACACAAATTTTAAAAATTCGTCATGAGTGCCTTAGTTTTTTTTAAAAGGATACCCATAATTAAATATAGTGTTCTTTAGTTAATTGACAGTACAATACATGTTTCAGAAATAGTGTACAGCAAGAATGTGTCAAGCAACAAATTTGTTAAGTTATTTTAAATATTATTGTAATATATTGCTTGCTTGTAAATAACGAAAGCCTGTTATGTTGTTTATGCATGGAATATTCTTATCTTAAATGTTGCTTTACTTGTGGTATTTAAAGTAGCAATATAATGTTCACAACTTCCTATTTGGCTTTTATTTTCTCATCCTTGGTCTCATTATGTACACACTATTCGAATAATATCGTGATCTTTTTTAGCTGGGCTGGAATGAATCGGGAGCTAAGGATAGTATTTTTGCAGCATCAAAAATAGTTGGTCAAAATAAATAGTGCTTACATCGATACGTTTAACTTTGGTTTTCTCCGTATAATAATATCAAAAGTTATTTGATAACGTATCGCAAACCTTGTGGCATTTGATGAAACGCACTTTTAAATGAAGAGAAAAAGTTCAAATTCCAGAATACCCTTGACAAATATTCAAGAATTTATTTTGTTACTATGTGTAGAAAATAGAGATGAACGTTTGAATCCTGAATTCATCAAAAAAATTCAAAATAGTGTCTCAAATGCATTTATGAAGACGTTTACTTCAAATAACAATCTTAATTTAATTTTGTAAAAAGAATTATATAGATGTGTGTAGTTTAGAGAGTATCAAAATTACACACACAAAAAAATTGCATTAATATAATTAATTTACAAAAAAGAAAGGTGTTTTCCTCATTATTTATGATATACTAGACATGACAAACAAAAAAGGATTTATCAATGGTCTTTAACCACTTTTTAAATGACATTTTTATTATTTACACTTTAAATAAAATTCTAATTTGAATTTGAATTTGAGATTCAAAAGAAAATTTAAGATATGGATTCGAGAAAGATAGGATTGCCATCTCTAGTAGAAAATTAAAACCAAACATATTGACTGAAGTTATTTATTTCAGCCAGAATAATATTCTGGTATAAATAATGCAAAACACTTGCCTTAACTCACTTTTCCTTCCATACCTCCTTACTACTCATATAATTTCAAGACAATAGGTAACTCTCGATTAGTCCCACTCAAATTATTTGTTTTACTTCAGATATAGTCAAATTCTGGTAGGAAGAACCTTTTGCAGGATGTCAACTGGGTCACGAAAGTCATGAAAAAGTTAAAACTTGCAAAAAAAAAAAAGTCGTGAAAATCTCTGAAAAGTCATGAATTTGCAATATTTTGGTCATAAAGTCACGAAAATATTTCTGTTTGAATTTCCCGCGCATCGTAGCAATGTGAACACATCATAAGTCGCACCTCGCACCACCCACTACCCATGATGCCATGCGCTAGCTGCAAGTTGCCTGATTGTTTTTACAGTGATACAAAGAACTAGGTTAACGTTCGCCATCTAGTTAAAGTTTAATGTTGCTTGTAAGTGAATTATGCTTATATATGCAATATACAATGTTTGACCGTTTACTGAATTAATTTCATGGTCGAAAAAGATCACCCAAAAGTCACTAATTTTTGTTTCCTCAACTCAATAGACACCTTGTTTTAGAAAATAAAAATAACTTAGGATCTGGCTAATTCGATACTGGTTAATTTGAACCTTCAATGACTCCCCATGAAGTAACTATTTAAATAAATGATAAAAAAAAAAAAAACTTTCCAGGAGGGAAAATTTGGATGATTTGAAGCCACTTGTTAATTTTATCAAGTTTGTACTAATTTCAAACCTAATTTAACAATCTTTATTAAATTACCCAATATGCCAATAATATCAAGTAACGCTAGAGATATTGATTGACACATGGTAAAAGAGAAGATTCACTAAATCCAAACCAGGTGTAAAATATTAGTACAACATTTTTAATGCAATCAGTGAACTTGAAGAGTTCTTGTATTGCATCAACATAAGAAAACTACAAAAAACTAAGCATTAGTTTATTTTATCATAATGTCATTTAAGTGCAAAAACTGATTTAAGTCTGCAATTTTCTTATGTTAATTCTTACAAGTTTTTATAGTTTGTGTTTACATTTTTCTTGTTTTTTTCATGTACATATAAATTGTGTGTGTTTTATATAGCATTTATATAAAAAGTGTATTATATGTAGCATATTTTTTAAGTTATTGATTTAGTGTGTATCAGCTGCCTCGATACTCATAAAAACGGTTAATTTGAATTCTGGATACTTCGAATTATTTTAGATATTCATTGGACTTTGAAATAAAAACATTCTAATGTATATATTTTACTGTCAATGTTGATACCATTTTTCTATATTAATAATGTTATTTAATAGATATTGATACTATTTATCAAAAGGGGTGCGTATAATATGATTTGATATGTTTTAAAAGATTATATATTTTATTAGAATGGTGTGCATATAATCGTTGGAATTTTCTCTAGACATGCTAAGATGTCTTGAGTAGTAGGCCTTTAGTTATTGAATATATATAATTTTTTTTGTGTGATTGAATGAGATTATATCTTAAGTGTTTTGGGTGGGGTTTGATTGCAATAAACCTTATCAATGGTTAAAAGAATTATTATTCTTTTAAATAAACTAAACTGTAATATTTGTTAGCAACTTTGTTGAAATTATAATGTAGGTTACACAGACTCCCATCGTGAACATGCATCGTAGGCCTACTATGAATTAAATAAACTCTCCAGAACGAGATTTTACTCATCTAAAGGTAGCAGACTAAAATCCATCCAAGCTACAACTAATGCAACCCTCATTTATTAGATTAAGATTTAATTAATAGAGGTTGAATAAACATACCTTATATTAAATTTAAACTTAATTTGTTGAAAGATTTGAAATATGTGTGTTTATAAAAAAAATTTTGCCGAAGCATTTCAAGAATTTGCTCATTAAATTATTTACGATAGTCTTTGTTTTGTTTTTTTATAAAATCATGAGTAAGTAAAACACAGTTAGTTTAAATGATTATAAAATAGTGCATGGATTGCACATAGTTTCGCCTAAAAGGTATGCTACCTTGCTTTGCTTCATTGTTACTTTGAAAAGTCAACTAGTCAAAATTTGCACAAAAGACACACATTTCTTTACAATACCTCTGAAATGAATATAAAAATAAAATATGTACTGTGCAACAGAGACGAATATTGCTTGACTGATAGGGTTAGCGTGGTGGCCCATACTCTTTTACTATGAACAGGAAATCCAAGGTTTGACCCCCCTTAGATCCTGTTTTTCCTGTCTTAAGGTGGTAATGGAGGGAACGTGAGAAAATGTAATTGTTTTTGTAGTTTTTATAGCAAAACAATTTTTGGCAAAAATAAATAAAAATATTTCTCCATTAGAAACATAGAGTTTAATCTTCTTCATATGTTGATAACAGTAATGTTTAATATCTGACATAAGCATAGCGGCATTAGATGACAAACATTTTAAAGGAGGGGAAAAAGTTTCATTAAATTCCAGGACACCCTTGACAGATATTCAGCAACTGTTGGTATCACCGTGTGAGCTCAGTGGTTGAACTGAAGCAATATTCGATTCGTTTTGTAAAAAAAAAAGTTTTGATATAAAAACTGAAAAAACACTGACCTTTTCTCACATCACCTACATTTCCATCTTAAGAGTTCATATATCTCATCATGCCTCCTTAGACTATTTACAGTTCATTTTTCAAAGAAAGGGCTTTTTATACAATGCAAACATATGTTTTTATGACCCATATTGATACAATTTTACTTATTATTAGTATTATGATTTTATAGGGTTTGATAGTATGTATCAAAGCTGACAGATGCACATCTCATAATTTTACATTTGAATATGTGAAAGTAGATCTATACTCAAATTATCTTGCCGCAAGAAAAAGTTTTGTTTTTAATTTATTTGAGGTTTATTTAACATACACTTTCCAACTGGTTATATCAGCACACAATAATTCTTATGAGCGAGGGCGAAAGAGCATACCAATTATGCCAGGAAAGGTATTTTCACATACCCCCAGGGTTCTTTCACACGCCACAATCAACATAGGA
The DNA here is from genome assembly GCA_902151455.1 of Timema bartmani. Taxonomy (NCBI): domain Eukaryota; kingdom Metazoa; phylum Arthropoda; class Insecta; order Phasmatodea; family Timematidae; genus Timema; species Timema bartmani. The sequence goes on from CABFWB010000195.1 coordinate 351,528, forward strand.
CCGACGGGTTTACTTCCACTGGGAAGGAGGTCGTGCTACAGACTTTTATCGCTCAAGAAAAATTGGTTGACCCCTGCTGGGTTTGAACCCACAAACAGCAGCTCCTGAGTTGAGCACTTCGCTCAGACCGGCGAGGTAAACAATAAAAAGTTTCTAGATCTATTTTCACATGTGGCTGTTACTTTTGATAAACTATCAATACCTATAAAATAAAAGATAGAAATATAGTAAATTGTTATCTATTTTGAGGTTTGTATTTTTTAAAAGCTGCTCAAAAATCCATTCATAAAAAGTTTAGTTATTTAATGTGTTTATGAAAAGTAATGTGTAAGGGAGTTATGGGAGTTAAACCAAGCATAAAACGTGGTTTGTTCCAAGTAGTTTGTATTTACTTATAAAGCAATACACCCATGAGTGTGTGTATAGCCCAAGAAGAAAGCGACTCTAGTGCTTGCTCACATAAACTTTGTTACAAATTTGTTATGTGCCAAACGCTTTATTTGACACACCAGGGGTTTCTTTTTGGAAAAGAGCGCACTCACTCACAGTTCGAGGTACAGGTAAGCTCTCAATATGGATCAACACAGAGCATTGTTGTGTGCGCCTTCTACAGCAGGCAGTCATTTTGGTGTACTTTCCACAGTAGGTAATCTTGTAGTATGTACCTTCTACAGTAGGCAGTCATGTTGGTACATTTTTCACAGTAGGTAATCTTGTAGTGTGTACTTTCTACAGTAAGTAATATTTGGTGTACCTTCTACAGTAGGCAGTCATGTTGGTGCACTTTCCACAGTAGGTAATCTTTGGTGTACCTTCTACAGTAGGCAGTCATTTTGGTGCACTTTCCACAGTAGGTAATCTTTGGTGTACCTTCTACAGTAGGCAGTCATTTTGGTGAACTCTCTACAGTAGGTAATCTTGTTGTGTATACTCTACAGTAGGTAATCTTGTTGCGTGTACTCTCTACAGTAGGTAATCTTGTTGCGTGTACCTTCTAGAGTATGTAAGCTTTTATTTACCTTCTAAAGTAGGCAGTCACATTGAGTGTACTTTATACAGTAGGTAATCTTAATGTGTGTACCTTCTAAAGTAAGTTGTCATGTTGCTGTACTTTATACAGTAGGTACTCTTGTTGCGTGTACCTTCTACAGTAGGCAGTCATGTTAAGTGTATTTTCTTCACCATATATTCTTGTTGACTGCTCCGTATCTTTGTGAGTGAGTGTTCGCATGCCCGTTCTTGTTAAATCCTCTGTACTTGGATCAATAACTCCATGGAACTTGGCATTTACGTGACTTAGTCTGTAGGCTCGATAATAGCGTTACTAGCTAGCATATCTCTGCTGGTTGCTGTACACCGTGCAAGGAGGTAACATTATTTCCGTATTTTTAGTCTCGTGGTAAAACATTCTCATTCCCTATCTTGGCTCAACTGCTCATCAACTTTACGAATTAGTCATGAAGGCACAACAAACAGTAACAAAGGTGATGCCACTACCTTTGATTTGTAAGATTAAACTAGTTTTTAATTCTATATTAAGGTTGGGTTATTTTAATTTGGGTAACATTCAACAAATTCACTAAAATGCTTTCCACACCCGAGTACAGCTTATTTAATGTCGCGTGGTATATTTACGTTTATTGTATCTCATCCCTTTATAATATATATGTACGTACATCAATAAAAATATTTTTTTCCCCAAGGCCTTGTAAAAGAAACAAAAAGTATCAACCGAGCTCCAACAAGAACATTGTAAGTATCTATCAAACCACCATATTTAAAACCAGAGCTGTGGTAGCCACCAATCGGCCATATTTTAAACCAGAGCTGTGATAGCCACCAATAGGCCATATTAAAGCCAGAGTCGTGATAACCACTAATTGGCCATATTAAAGCCAGAGCCGTGATAACCACTAATTGGCCATATTTGAATCCAGAGCCGTGATAACCACCAATCGGCCATATTTTAAACCAGAGCCGTGATAGTCACCAATCGGCCATATTTTAAACCAGATCCGTGATAGCCACCAATCGGCGATGTTTGAAACCAGAGCCTTGAAAGTCACCAATCGGCCATATTTTAAACCAGAGCCGTGATAGTCACCAATCGGCCATATTTTAAACCAGAGCCGTGATAGCCACCAATCGGCGATGTTTGAAACCAGAGCCGTGATAGTCACCAATCGGCCATATTTTAAACCAGATCCGTGATAGCCACCAATCGGCGGTGTTTGAAACTAGAGCCGTGAAAGTCACCAATCGGCCATGTTTGATTGGAAGTGTATAAATTAGCTTTGGGATAAAGTCTACCTTTAGTTTGGGTTCGCAAATTAAGTTGTCATACCACACAAAAAGTTAGAATTTAGAAAAATTTCACCCGCATCTGCGTGCTAGGAGAGCGGGAAGCCATAAAGGAGAGAGAAAAACTCCATATATCCGACCATGGCTAGAACCTCGATCTCCCTGTTATCGACACACCAGACTAGTCGAGACTGATGCCTTTGTCTGCCTGCCCAAATGTGCATGTAGATAAAAAGTGTATAAACTTGATTAAATTTTAGTAAGACCTCAGCCTACTTTTCAAGTTTTGTGAACCAAAGTGAAATAATGTTGAATACAACTTTATTTTAGTTGGGGGCTAACCCTAAACTTTTTTTGACTGTTTTGTTTAAGTTGTGTTTAACGCATAAGGTTTCGGCCAGACTGACAAGCGTGCGAGCGAGCGTGCAAGCGACTGGGTGGTCAGACTGACGAGCGCGTGATTAGCAGATAGCTCTCGTTAGTTGTTGACGAGGAGGTTCCGAATCTTGGTTCAGTGAACTGAGGGTGGTTTTAACAAGTGATTTATTGTTGTGGTTTTCTCCTCCTCTCTCCACGCTAATGGTGATTCTTATTTGTAAAGGCCTACTTTGATAATATTGAAGTATTTTAACATATCAGTTTTATATATATATATATATATATATATATGGTTTATGATCTTACCAATTAAATTAGGCCGTTAGTAGCAAGTGTGCTAAACCTATCGATATTAATAAAAATGTCAAAATTAGAATTTTTCCTAGCACTCAATAAACCAACATACGATAATATTGCCTAGCGCCTGTAAACTAGACTGCACCGAGTCGAGCGCGCGCGCTTGAAAACTAGAACGAGTTCTATCTTTCAAGCGCGCGCGCTCAGTCGCTCGCTCGCTCTAGTCTGGCCACCTCTCATTACAACCAATGTGTTCTATTTTATATTTTAGTCGCTCAGCTCAGTCTGGCCGCCCCCTAATAAGTAGTGCATACCTTAAAGTTAGTTCACAGTAATTAATAAGATGAATACAATGATTTATAATGAAACATAGCAATTAAAGTTTTACTTAAATAGTTTTTCTTTTATTGATATAATTGGCCTAACCTCTTTGCACTTAAATATCAGGTATTTAAAAATACTTCACTAAAGGGTTTACTCGAAAAACGCCGTTAATTAAACTGTCTCACTCGAAAAACTACGTTAATTAAACTGTGTCTTTCGAAACTTGAAATAAACTATTTGAGTTTTTGCAAGTACTATTAAATCAAATTTGATTTTTATTTGCTTACGGTTTTATTATTTTCATATGCCAGGCCTCCACCGTAGTTCGGATCCCACGTTAAACTGTAGGTCCTCCATTCCATCTCACAATCACCCTACCATTACACATTAGCGTAAGTGCGTAATAACCCGAACGGGTAGTCAGATGCGGTGATATAATAATAATGTCATCATGAATATTATAGTAGACCTACTTTTCAATAACACAATCAAAAATATATTTTATCTCGTAGTCATTGACGCTAAAACAAAGAAAATTATTTAATAATATACCACAAAGAATTTCAAACATGAACACATCTAATTTTCAACTGCTGTATATACTTAGTGATGGGCACTACCGATTGATTTAAACTATCTAATGATGAAAAAGATTGTTTCCAAACTATCGAATGATCATTTGATAGTCACTAAGAGCAGTTAGTATTTTTTATTAGAATGAAATGAACTACAAATATATTCGTTCTCAGCTGCTGATCAATAATCAACCTTGCGTGCGTCATAATCTTTAATACTACAAAGCTGACAAATCAAAACAATAAGTTGTATTATAAATATTATCGTCTCTGGCTTGTGCCGTGCAATGCAGACAGAGCTAAAAATAAAACACAGATAAGTTAATACTATCTCTGTGTTTGAATAAAATATTCTAAATTATTCATTGCTCATTAGTGTATTGTGACCCCTAACGCCTATTATACAAAAAAGTGAGAGATTGTTGCTATGGAAGACATGTTTGAAAATCATAATTAGAATATTAAATTACTTTCAAAAAGTAGTCACATAAAATGTTATCATTAAAATGATATAATTAAATTTGGAAACACATATATTAAATGTTCGCATAGAGTAATATTAGAATATTTATCATTAAAGTTCATATTAGGCCTGATTTAGAAAAATAACCTTAAGAGCAACGAATATTTTCTATAAGGATAACAAGGAATGAAGCGTATAACCCGACCGGGTAGTAAGACGCGGTGCTAAATTAAAAAAAAAAGGAATGCATTCGAATTCGTAAGGACGACTATCGATCAGCAAGGAAAATCGCAGTCGGAGACCATTACTGCTTCCCAAAAATTGACCTTATTGAAATTACTATTTTGTGTGAATATGACAAGTAAAATATTCAAATTATTAAGGTTGACCATCGATCAGCAACAATGCGAATGAATTTGAATACTTTTCATTTGATATTCGAATGATTTTTAAACTATCGAATAGGTCGATAGTTTTCATTCGTATGGTGGCCGTCACTAGTATACTGGCGTTTAATTGGCTAAGATCTTCTCGCGTTCTAATTGACTGATACAAGGGTTGTTTATGCTTAAGTCCATGCATGACGCTTATAAAGTTGACCAACTTTATACGCTGTACACTACTACGCTGTACAATACTATTCTGTATTGATCATGTACACCATCTTTGAATATGTGTTTCAACTTCTTGCGCGCTATGTGCTATGCACTATTTACTATATAGGTTTGCATTATGCATGAATATAAACTCGGCCTTAGGCAACACTGAAGTTGTTTTTATTTTAGTTGAAGACAAGTTTATTGAAGTTATGTTGCAGGTTTTTTAAGGTTTTGTTTTTTTGCCGCAGTGAAGCTCTATTTTTTTTACCTTGGTGAACTGTAGTAATGATCCCATAGGTTAGAGCTGATAGTATCTCCAGAAGATGTCACGGCAGGTACTTTAACCGGTAGAGGGTCAATCAATAACTCGCCAGGATTAGTTTTTATTGCGTCCTTGAAAATACGACCCCATTCTCAGGAGAGGGGGAGTGGAGGGGGTAATATTAAGTTATATCTTATGCTGGGTTCACACCAACGGGAAACATTGTTCCCTAACCTTGTTACAGATTATTTTACTTTTAAGGGAACTGCCTAGGTAGCTTAGATAGTGCCAGTAAGATGTTATGCTTAGGTTAGTTAATATTGACAAAACCTTTATAAGTACACAAGTTTTGTTTTTACTGGAATGAACGCAAAACTATTTTATATTACCGTGTACATAAATAGACTTGTAAATTTAGTTTAAAAGTTGAACTTTTCCACTTTTAAAAATCCTAAAATCTGTAACTTATATTTTGGTTATCATTAAGAGTTAAATGCCTGGGAAACGAAAGGTAAACTGGTAGAGGAGCAGAGAATGGATTGTTGTGAATCAAATTAAGTAATTTTTTAGGGGGCTGGCGGTCACAATACAAATTATATTGTACCTTGTATTTTCCTCCTCCCCTGTTTGTTCAACTATTGACGGACAGCTTCACCCAGGGACGTTATAAACCCACTTGGTTTTCTGGCGTTTAGGAATTTCTGCTCAACTTTTATACAGCCTTAAACTTTTTTTTCTAGTAACATGTAAGGGTTAATAACAGTATTAAGAATTAATAGCCAGAGCTATTATTTATGCTTATTAGTAGGGAATTACTCCATTAGATATCATATTCTGAAAATTGAAAAATGACACCTGGACACGGGAATCGAACCCGGGACCTCTGGCTTAGTACGCCAATGCTCTAACCACTGAGCTATCCAGGATTCGTCTCGTGTCCTGGGTCATTCTTCACTCATATTTTAAGGCAGAGTCTATGATGGACTGACGGAAATCGTCGGCTACAAGTATGTGATTATATTAATATCACGAGCCATCGGATAACGCAGCCATCTGCGACTCGGTAGTTGGCTGTT
>CABFWB010000195.1:360624-371957 GCA_902151455.1 Timema bartmani
CCCAGGGTATGCACTCAGCAGACACAGGTGATTTAGTCTACGTTGCCTCATCGTGGAGCGAAGATAGTTTTTTTTTTGTATAAGCATTGAAAAACTTCTTTCTGCAGTAGCTGATGTAGCTGGTATCACTACTAGAGTTTTCAAACAGTGTGTGCTCCAAGCACATTTTATTTTTGCTATGTTGCCTTAATGTGAACTTTTTATCTTGCCTCAACAAGATCTTTACATTATCTAAAAGTTTAACTAAAATATTTTGGGGGGGTAAAAACGATACTTTTTACCCCTCTCAATTTTTAGGGGGGGTAAAATTTACTCCCGTACCCCCCCGTTCCTGCGCCACTGCATTTAAATAATTCAGCTAATTTTCAGCTCATGCTTCTTCCAGGCAGGAGAGGATTCGGGGGATTTTTTTAAAATTTTACCGGCAACATGATACATTTAATTTGGCAAATCATATGCATACATATCACTATTCTTAAATTTAAATATCTAAATTATAAGTGGGCATAGGTGATTATAAATTTGGTGGCTGCAGTCACTGATATTTTTTTCTGCGGTCGGCCCTGCCGGAATATATTGTATACAGCGTTAACCGCTTTGACATTTTCTTCCACAGAGGCAGACAGACATTACATGTGCTGCTCTAAATTTAGAGCTATTGGTCGATTGCAGGCTTCTCTTGAGATTATTGGCTCCGGTTCAATTGAGCACGTCATCCAATGAACAAATTGTATTGGCCTGGTCAAATATACATTAATATAAACTATACCGTCCTCGTCGGCCAGCGTTTGAGGAGGTCAAACTGAGTCTCGTGAGGAAAAATGAGGAGCTATAATGAATAAAGAAGTAGCAGCTTCGGTCTAGAAAACTTAGATTAACAGCCGGACCACATGACACCTTCCAACCGCAAATTTTGGCACTACACTACGGTGGCTGCTCGTTCGGTATAGCTCGCTTGTGGGCTAAATAATAATAATTTTAGCACCGCGTTTTACTAACCGTTCGGGTTATACGCTTAAGTACTAATTACACTAATGGATTAGGAATTGGGAAGGTTGAATTTAGATGAAGTGAACCCGCATTTGCGTGGAGGGAGAGTGTAAAACCATTTAGGGAAAATCACCCTCAGTTCACCCGAGTAAGATTCGAACCTCGATCTGCCCGTCCTCCGCAGTCTAGCTCAACACGAATCTAGCGCGTTAACTAACTACGCCACTGAGGCGGGTCAATTTTTTGAATAATATTGTGGTTAGTTCTATTTTTACTGGCAATTTCAGGAACAAAAAAAATCATGAACGATGAGGTATGTTGCTTAAAATTGTATAAAGATTTGATATCGTTAATTCTCATTAAAAACGACATAATTGACCATCATTCGTATTTTTAAAGGCCAAGTAGTAAATTTCGCCTATGTATTATACGTTAAAAATGTTACAATTAACTCTAAAAACATTTTGATATTCATTTTAATGTGCCAATAAAACTTTGTAAACACACATCTCGCGATATTTTAGTGTCTTTAGTTATTGCCGTTACTCAGTATAAATCCTGGCGAAAGGGTGGCTACATTCAAGGGGAACATGAAAAAGTCATGGAATTTAAAGCTACCGAGAAAATCAGGAAAATTTCAGGACTTTTTATAATTTTTGTCTGTCATTTGCGTTGAGCGATATCTACAACAGGCAGAGGTCTTACATTTATACATTAATAGCCCCTGTGCACAAACATAGGCACCTTGAAGCTGGAATTTTGGAATTTGGATTAAAATATTTTAAATTAAAAAACGAAGAAATATTAACGTCGTGAGAAAGCTTCACTACATTTCATAATGTATTTATTGTTAAATGTTGTGATTTATTTATAATAAATAGCTTTTATTTATTAATACGGGGCTCACCTGTAAACCGTTTTACTTTTTTTTAATCCTTTTTATAACTTTTTTCAACTTTATACTCTTTTTTACCCTACAAATGTATCCGGGGCTAAGCCGGATAGTTAATGTAAAAAATGGCAAAAAGGCCAAAAATGGTAAAAAAAAAAAAGTAAATCTAATCACAAAGGGCAATAAGGCCCACAAGGAAATAACTGCAAAAATATCCAAAAATAACCAAAATGTCCAAAAGGGTACAATTTAGTAAAAAGGGCAATAAGGACAAAAAGTAAATCATAAGAAAAATAAAAGGAAATATATATTAAAAGGGATAAACTAAATAAAAAATGTATAAATATTTAAAAAATGGTGAAAAGGGTGGCAATGTAAAGAGTAAAAAGGGCAATAAGGGGTATTACTTTAGAGTACAAAGGTTAAAAAGGTGTAAAAGTGTTAAATGAAAGAACCTGGTAGATATTAGATGCAGTATAAAAATGCTAAAATACTTTTGATTGGATTTAATCACAACCCTTTAACAACTAATTATTTATGCTGTGACACTCTTCTTTCTTTTATATTAGCACCAACAGTTCAAAGTATTGTGTATTAGTCGGTCTACTTTTGCGTTTTGTATCACAATTTAAACCAATAAAGGATTAATATTTAAACATATTTTAAGATTTGTTTACTTTTCCCTGTGGTTTATTTTATACTATAAAAATGACAAAGCTACTTTATAGATTCTCCTTTCGAAAAACGGGTACACCGACTAGTAGAGAATATGATAAAGAACGTACGATTGTCTCGTATCATTATTTTATTAACGATACAACTCTGTTAGTTCTCGAACTAGACACCTCAATGTGTATTCCAGTAACCGGTTACACAGAATGTAAGGTAAAACATTAATAACTCCTAGTCATAGACTAGTCAAAAGACAGCTACCGAGAAACATTAGCAATCAGCACTGGATTGGCGTAAAGGTTTCCATTAAGAGCAACTAACAGGGTCGACCGTTTAGTCCATGACGCAACTCCTTACTCATTTAATTGCGTCATTCGCTATACCTGATCAAAACCCGTCCCTGTGGTTAGGGGGAGTGACCGCAAGTCTTTTAAGGGAACCTGTTTCGATTCCAGACGATACTGATTAAGATATTCACTACCGTAGTTGTATACAGTTTCGTCGTCCTATTCTAGTGTATTAGTATCTAAGCGCCAAGGTTGGGTGTGTAGTATTAAGCCTGCTGATATAGGTTGTTAGTTGGTAAGTTGGATGCTTATATTATAATGTGTGTGTTAACAATATTTGTTGAATACATATTTGGTGTTCGAACCCAATCCTCCAAAAGGCAGCGCCTTGTTGAAAGATTAAACGGTTGTATTACCATAATACAAATTAAACCGGGCGGCGATTCGATTTTCGGTCTCTTCAAATATGCAAGTGCATTTCTGCTTAGTTGGCCTTATCATACTCACTAATTTTTTTTTGTGTGTGATTTCCATTTATCCTGGCTGTCACATGACTTGTAAACTAACATGACTGAGTTACAAACAGAACATCCGACCCGGCGGCTGTTAAATCATCACTGTTCAAAAGGAAACCCTCCATTTAATTAATGGTTGATCATGCGCGTATTCGAAGCCGGGACTCTTAGCTCAACCAGCAAACTCGCTATCGACTTTCCGAATAGTAAGTCAAAGGATGGACAATATTCAGTGAAACCCTGTTGGACCTAAAGCCGGTAATCCGAACACACATTTCGGAAAACGGGAAAAAAATTAAGCCAAATTAAATAAATTATATGTTATCGGTTAACAAGTTCAGAGTTAAGAGAGAATGGTAAGAAACAGTAATATCTGATAATAAAAACTTAATATTAACATGTTTTAGTCAACACACTATGTGATCCTGGAAGTAATAACAATTACAGTACACTAGGTCTACGTGTTTTACATCAGCAGAGCCCTGCGTTTGTGGAGATCGCGATAATTCGCGAATGTTAGATATGGCATTTTTTCTTTCAGATGTTCAAACCGCTTATTCACCGCTTTTGGGAAACTTAAAAACGAAATTGGGCTTTTTTATTCACCATAAAAGCAGGGCTCTGTACATCAGTTAAATAAATGAAAATTTGATTAGACTCATTCAACTTGAAATTAAAATTCATAAAAATACTATATTCCTGAATTCTCCCACTTAGTCCAAATTTTCGCTAATCCGAGCAAGCTTCCGTTTCAACAATTTCGGATTAACAAGGTTCTAGTTTGTACTATATTTTTTCACCAAACAGAATGGACCAATGAAACCACAGGTAGAGCTTTCAAGATGAAACCCCACCAAAGTAAGCTAAATATCGTCCAACTGACTAGATAAGCTGATTGGGGATGGTAACCAGAGCAATCGGACTTAAAATTAACACCCCGTCGCAACAAAACACCGCGCGGAGGAATCTTTACACAGTGCTCGATAAATGCCAAACAGCCAAGGAGAGAGCGAGATCAGTTTCATTCATTTAGATCACGCGGTGGTAAAATGTCCGGTCTCTTATCCGGTGGGACCTTTTCTTCTTTATTAGCGACCTCTCGGAAAGAGGAAGTATTCTGATCATTTGAAAAAATCTAGTTCAATATTTTCATAACCCCCTGAACCCGAAAAAGTTGTTTTCGCGATCGACGTGTCTGTCTGTCTGTCTGTCTGTGTGTTTGTATCTCGGTCTAAGGGCCTAAATCATTTACCGATCGGGCTAAAACTTAGTTATTTAGGATTTTAGATTTTAAAAAAATTATCCATCTAACCCTGAAACTAAGGGTAGTAGTTTACTTGAGGGTGAAAAGAAAGAGAAAAAAGCTGTTTTCTCGAAATCGACCCTTAACGATTTTGTTTTAAATTTGTATCTAGGTACTGTTTAGCATTATAAACAAAATTGTGCATCTCATAACCCTCTAAAATGACTTTAAGGGTACTTCACATATATGCTACGTGGATATCTCAAATTTTGAGATCTCCGCAACTAGTTGAGATACGAAATAACTTAAAATTGCAAATTTGTAGTAGGTATAGTTAAAAATTAAAATATATATATATGTTTATAAAATCAATAGTTTCTGAGCTATTGGTAAATATAATTATCTTATAAATTGAAGTATGTGAAAGAGTTGATTGTTATAATCTTTGATGAATAAATACGTTACTTTCTTCTTAATAGGTTTGTGGGGCTCGAATCAAAATACCACCCCTGGAAGATCTCTGAAACGCGAGTTACAGACACATAATGCTTTTAATAAAATACTTAACGTTACTCATATTGTTTGAAACTGTGAGGCTAAAATAAACTGTTAAAAATACTTGTGTATTTCGCGTATATAGTCGCATGGTCAAATGCGTAACACTCGCGATGGGTTGGATTTCCGGAGACGAGATCGGGGTTCGAATCACGGTCGGGTATACTGGTGTTTTTTTTTCCTAAATAGTTTCCCACTCTCCCTCCACGATGATCATTATTATGTGTTATGTCTTACGACAAGTCCATTCCTTTTGTCAGTGAACTTTGACCGCCATTGCGCCCTGTCCTCTGCCTCCTCCTTTATATCTCAATATTGTAAGCATGCGGATAGATCAGGCGGTTACTAATATGCGGTACACAATAAATAATGACTTGGATTAAATGTAATGTCTTAAAAAAATATCAAAATCTCTATAAAACCTCGTTGCCTTCTTGATGAATTCGAAGCTATTTTGTGAAGAGGGTTTCAACTTAACTTAACGCATCTAAACACCCTTAGCACTATCACACTTAGACACTAGTGTAAGAAATAGAAGGAAGAAAATGATCAGTTCACCTTGTGATACCTGCCGATAGCACTTTCTTTATTCCCCAAACTATTATAGGACCTATACGCTCACTTTACTGTTTTAATCGCCGCGTCTTAGTATAATTCATTCACGACCTTATTTTACTTGGATGACAGCTCAAAAAGTTACTAGAAATAGTCCCTAATATATGACTACTTCAACAGCTGACATCTATCACTTTGGATAACTGTAATGAAAATAGATGGTGATATATGAATGTGATAGTTAACCACAGTAATTTAGGCCAATATTATTGATGTAGGAAGATTCCTACAGGCCATTTTCGTGAATAAACCAAATATCCCGAGTTAAACACGATTAACAAAATAAATACATTTACAAAAAAAAAAATTGTGTCAATGTAAGACTATTTTTAGAACTATTTGGGAATGGATAGTTTTTGTTTTACTGTTGAAAACTTGCCGAATAGACCGTAAATTCATCAACATGAGAAATACTATCTTGACTATCCGTGTGAGTGACGTTACCGTCCTTTAAAAAAAAATCACCCCGTCCCTGTGAACGGAAACTTAATAATTATTTCATTAATCATACATTTTAGGGCTTGCTGTAAACCGAACCCGCGACACAGTTAAGTAGACTGAGCTAAGGTGTCGAACTAAAGGAATTATCAAAGTAAAAAGTGTCGCCTGTATCGGTGGGCACGCAGTAAACCTATCTAGTCTGGTGTGATGGTGGGGAGAGGTTGGGGTTCGAATCCCGGCTGGGTGTTTAGAGAATTATTTTTCCCCCCCTGAATTACGCAAATGTGGATACAGTTCCTCAAAAATTATCTTTCCTCATTCCTTTCTCAATCATGCTTTTTATTTCATCACTTATTACTACCCGTTCGGGTTATACACCTCTGTACTAATTACGCTAGTGGGTTAGGGATGAAGACAGCTGAATTTAGAAGACGTGCATCCACATTTGCTTGGAGCGAGAGTGGGAAACCAATTAGGAAAAATCCCCCTCAGTACACCCAACTGGGATCAAACCACGATCCCCCCGTTGTCGGCAGTCTAGCCTTTTGCTAGTCACGCCTTAGACCACGCGGCCACCAAAGTGGGTATGACTTAATTACTGTAAATGGCTTATAGACGCGGTGCACAAAAAAATAATAGTGCCTTTAGTCGACTGAGTCGGCCAGTCGAATTTGTAAACCAAGTAGGCCATGGGCAAAGTTTAATCGAGAAGGCCATCATTGTTTGGAGGCCTTTTGTTTCGATCTACCGGAAGGTAGGTCATCTCTCTGACCAGAGGATCGAACACGCAAGTTCCTGTCCAACCCTCCCGGAAACGGAATTGGAAAAAAAAACTTGGTTGGGAAAAGGGTCAAAATAGCTAAATTTCATCGACGTACCCCATTGATTTAAAAAACCAACATATAATTCACAAAACTGTATATTACAATCTTCCCTCCAGCGTGTCTGAAATGTGTAATTGATGGAGGGGGAGATATCCACTGCCGGCGTCCTCTCTTCCGGTTAGTGAATCATTTTCCAGTCGAGGTCATTTATAATAACGATGAGATAGAGAGGTATTTGTGTGCGATGTGAATAATTCACTCCGGATTCTCTAGCGTTAGGGTCTTCCATTAAGGTGGGAGTGTAGGGGACGCGAAAACAAGGGCGGTGTTTTTGCAATTTTTATATAAAACTTTTTTTTTTTCCAAAATAAGTCTTAATATTGCTCCGGTAGAAGCATAGAGCTTAATTTTCTTCACATGGTGATATCAAAAGTTGTTGATTATCTGTCACGAGCATACTACATCAAACGAGAAACTTTTTAAAAGAAGGGGAAAAGCTGTCATTAAATTCTGGGATACCTTTAATAGATATTCAACAACTGTTGATATCACCATGTGAAGAAAATTATACTCTCTGTTTATACTGGAGAAATATTTGATTTATTTTGGTCAAAAAAAGGTTTTGCTATAAAAACTGCAACAAAAAAAAAAGCATTTTCTCGCGTCCTCTTACGCCGCACCTTAATGCGTTAGCCGCTTCTTTCGATGCACAGTCAAAGGCGGGAATCGACAATCGGTAGATCGCGATCAGCTGGTTGATCTCGCGGGAGTTTTCAGTCGATCGCTTAGGCTAGCCGCACACTGGATCCGACATTTGATTAAAGACAAGACGTCTTTAGACAAAACGTCGAGTCTCGTCGGTTGCAGTGTGTGTATATGGGTTGGGTTTTTTTTTTTTTTTTGTCTTTAAACGCTTTGATATCTTGTCCTATTCCCGCCACTTACGGGGCATGCGGTAGTCACGTGATTGATCTTGGCTGCTGGCGCATGCGCAGTTCAATCCGTCGGAAGGTGTCTTGTCGAAATACGAAACTTGAGGGACTATCGTCCGACAAGTAAAAAAGTCTAACGACGTCGAAACCAGTGTGCGGGCCTCCGTTCAACCCCATGTTGAACAGAGTGCACCAGACACCTTCTGACACTGTCAGACAAAATGTCTTTTCATAAGAAAAAATGTCTGATCCAGTGTGCCTGCCTTAGGAATAAAACTATATCGTAACTATTAGGTAATAGTTGAGGATTATAATCTCACAAATATCTCTAATAATATTTGAGTGCGACCAAAATAACCTTGATTGGTCAGTCAGTTATGTTATAAGACATTTAAAAAGTTAAATATGAAAATATAACTTTTATTCATTACATATTTTTTCTTTAAGGGTGGGGACATAAATATTAGAGGGAAATTTTAGCCAAAGGAAAAAAAATTGAGGGAAACTTAAAAATAGCACGTAATGTGGATTTATCAGAGATCTTTGATAAGTTTGTAAGTCGATAGGGCTACATAAGGTTGCCGACTCCTGGTCTAAGTTGTCACTAAAATTTAAATCAATGATAGGAATGTTCGCACTCTGAACTATTTTTTATTAATATAGGGATTTAATTAATTTTTAACACAAAGACGTCTATAGCGTAAATTTCGTGTTGGACTAAACTGCCTAAGATGGGGAGATCGGGGGTTTGATCCCGGTTGGGTGCACTGAGGGAGGTTTTCCTGAATGGTTTTCCACTCTTCCTCCATGCAAATGCGGGTGCATTTACTTTAAATTAAGCCTTCCTAATCCCCAACCAATTAGTGTAATTAGTATATAAGCGTATAACTTGAACAGGTAGTAAGACGCGGTGTTGAAAAAAACCCCAAGACAAACATGCTGAAGATAAAATAAATAAAACTGTTCTTTTTAGCACTGTGTCTTAATACCTGTTCGGGCTATACTCTAATAAAACTAATTCTAATAGTGAAATATATCATAAGTAATGGTGATAATAATATAATGTTATTCCAATGAATTTGAATACACTTTTTTTTAAAGTGTTCAGTTTTCTTCGAAAAACTCTCATATTGTCGAATATAATAAAACTAAATAAACACTTGAATTCTTATCAATGTGAGTTATGCAATTTTGCATCGTATTTATTTGAAAAATTATAATTTCAAAACCTTCCCTTTTACTTGAATAAAGTAGGAATTTTGTTGATTTGACGAAATTATTTTAGCTTTACTTCCTAATACTTCCGTCCGTGCTTAATTGTATTACCCCTTTCCACACGAACATTCTCCGCTTCTCATAATTCCGTGCGCGCCACTTTCGTTAATTCCAACCCTACATCTCCCGGCCCCCCTTTTTCAAATACTAGGTTCCACTCTATTACGACGTAAGAATCTTGCAATAACATTTGAATGGAAAATTAACAAATGCCTGGAGCTCGCGGGAAATGTCAACATTTACAAATGTCTTCGGGGAGAAATACAATTTTGCGAGTTGGTACACTTGTATAGTTGGTTCTAAAATAGAATATTCTTCAAATTTTGAGTAGTTAGATTATGTCTCGTATGTTCAGCACAATAGTTTAAAGACAATATTTGTGTGACCCGGTTCAGTGAAATTATATTACGGTCTCGATCACAAAGAGTAGCTATCTTAGAGTGGGAAAAGCTGGCCAATTTTTGCAACATATGCTGCAAGTGATAATTTAATTATTTTTTACTACCTGTTCAGATTATACGCACACATGATAATTACTCTAATGGGGTAGGGATGAGAAAGAAAGCATTTTAGAGGTAATATAACAGCATTCGCCTGGAAAGAAAGTGAGAAACCGTTTATGAAAAACCACCCTAAGTAGATTCGACCGGGATTCGAACCCCGATCTTTCTGTCTTCAGAACGCCAGTCTAAATTTAAAATTAACTTTGAGATGTAAAGGTTTTTTGTTTGAATCCCGGTTAGTCACGCTGGAAGGGTTCCCCACGTGTGATTCTCACTATAACCTTACAGCAAGATTGCTGCTGTTAAATAAATGGTCTTTTTTTTTTAAGTTGCGTCTTCCCCTTTGAATATTTTTGAATTGTAAAAAGTTTGGGCACATTATTGGTGTGCAAGCTTTCATTTGAAAATAAACATGTATTAAAATCTAGAAAATCACAGACAAAATGAATCGGTTCATGTTTAAAATATATAAAATATTTGCGGTAAAACAAATCTCTCCTTGTCCTCAACAGAACAAGCATTCTAAAGAAAATTTAAACAAAACATTATCATTATTGCGTTAAACGCGAGGACTATTAACGGTTTAATTTATGAGCTAAGGGATGAAAGGGTGGTTTAGAAGGAAAATAGGAAGAAGAGGATGGTGAAACTACAATGATAATAATAACACATGTGGAAACAACCCCTCAGATTGCAAACCGGCCGAGATTCGAATCTCTACCGCGTGACCACTGGTTCGAGGTCACATTCTACAGTCAAAATGGTCGAGAAGATGTGACATAAATAATATGTTTCGCTCTTGAATTTCTTGACGTTTTTATTTTGTTCTTTTGTTTATTTTAAAGGATCTTTTGTCTCCAAGAAAGCTGTCTTTTGTCATCGCTATTGTATTCGTCAAGGGGCTGGCCGTCAACCATTTTGTTGTATGTTTTATATTTCTTGATGTTATTTGACTGGCCCGCGGTAGCTTTGTGACGTGGCCAATTAGAGCACGTCTCGAAGGATGTGAAAAGGAAGGGGAGTAAGGGGGGTATCTTATGGTTGTTTCTCAACAATACAAATGTGGGTATTTACAGTGCATTTTCACAACAAAAAGTTTGTTTTTATTAGGGGCATGTGTACTAATTACGTTAATGAGCTAGGGATGATAAAGGTTGAATTTAGATAAAGTGTACCCACACTTGCGTAGAGGAAGAATGGAAAAAACCCATGCGGCCATAGAAGCGTGTTTGCCGAAAAATTGAGAGCAGAATCTGCTTGAGTTGCGCAGCAATTCACACGTCAGCCGAAATTAATGTTGACCCATGATGATTTGCGACATAAACTAGAAACGGCTGATTACTGACATTTTTTATTTTCTACTGGATAAACAGACCTGTAACATTAATATCTAGAGGGATGTTTTTTAAATTATTGTGTCTTGAAACGAATCAAAACAAAACAAACGCGCTTTCCATTTAACGAGTCATTTCAGAACAGCAAAATGCAGTTGGCGGCTAATATCTAGCTTTGTTGGCGCATGCGCACTGATTTGAGTGATTTGGTTTTGAAATTTGATTGGGTCTCTCAAGCTGATGATGTGTAAAAAA
>CABFWB010000195.1:381838-395289 GCA_902151455.1 Timema bartmani
ACCCAATTAGTTTAAATATGTGTATAACAGGGACAGTTGGTAAGACGCTGTGCGTACACAAAAAAATAGTGTTATCCTATTTTTATTCAAAACAACTTTGTATGTAAAAACGAGGCTGAGCGAAACAGAAGGTTGGTTTATATGGTATCTACTTAGCTGCAAATCACTGCACCTTTTACTCTGCTTCACCTCCTGTTTCGCTCAGCCTGGTTCTTGCATACGGACCTAAAGAGGCTCATCCACGTAAGGGTCGGACCCGCAAGTTCGGCTCGGCGAGAACATATTTCAACACACGTTCTCCCACCATCACGAGCAGACTTCGAACTTTGCTCGGGCATTTTAGTATCAGCAGCGGCGGCGATCATTCTAGGTGATTTTGGCATGCTCACGAGAACAATTTATTTTTTTATTTTTAACGAACCCCACCTTAGTTATAATCAGTTAATTTCTCCCGCGTGAATTGCACGAGTGAATCCCAAGCCTAATGCCGCTTTCCTTTATTTGAATAATCTTTGTGGCGAGCCTACCTGACAATACTCCTCCCAAAACTTTGTCAAAAAACAACTCGGGGCTCATGAACGATTTATATAGGGAAGCCGACATGGTTCCTCCGACTGATAAAATCACACTGACTGTTGTATTGATTCAAGAATCTGGCTCGCACCCCTCATTCCCGCTCACGTTCGAGCCAATAGCGAGCTAGCGGCGAGCATAGCTCCACCGACGGCCCTGGCGAGCCAAACCGGACTCGACTCTTGTGACACCCCACCCACGTACGAGCTTGGGGATTTGGAAGCCGAGCCGAGCTAGACTCTTACGCGGATGGGCACCTTATATCTTTTTTTCCACCTGTGCTTGGAGTGCTGTCATTGAATCAATTCAATCAATAATGTTCTTCACGTGCAGGTGCAATTCGAATTTATCACCCTAGACCTTTGGGGCACCGGTGCGGGGTAAGCTGTCATATACTGTATGTTGTGTAGAATTTAAGTTAATATTAAAAATCAAAACACCTCCCCACGCTAATAACGGGCGTGACCTGTCGTCCCAGTGTGCGCTAGGGGGATGGGGGAGGAGTAGAGACCACGTGAGTCCGGAACCGGATGTGGTCACGTTCTCGCACATGTACTGGTGACTCATCGCCGCTTCCGGGACACTATTTGGAGACACCATAGACTACTAAAGTGTGACGTATACTATATTATAGATCTCTGGACGCAACTAAATGGTTGCTAGGGAAGTTTCCATGAAGAAGAAATCAAAGTTATCTCGTTGCACTAATCACTGTTTTTTGTTGTTTTTTGTGTGCTCCACATCACACTACCCGTCCAGACTATCCGCATTTAATCGCATTGATTGGGTAGGTATAAGGAGGATTTAATTTAGAAACCCGCTTCGGTGGCTGCGTGGTCTAACGCGCTACTCTCGCAGTAGATTAGACTGCCGATGACGGGGAGATTGGGGTTTGAATCTCGGTCGAGTGTACTGAGGGCGATTCTTCCAAAATAGTTTTCCATTCTCCCTCCACGCATATGCTGATGCACTTCCTCTACATATAACCTCCCTAATCCCTAAAAACATAATATATCTGCACCTGTGCAAAGCGAGAGGGGTAAACCATTTAAGAAAAACGCCGGCAAACTAGACTAGAGTTTAGACGATCTTGAGATATTGCTCACGTGCCCGCCGATGCTGACTATTGTCACTGTAGTCGTTGACAATTTTTTTTATCAACATTTGCCTTCTTCGGCTTTTTTTATAATTGTGTAGAAGTTTTACAGAGATAAAAACCTAACTTTGGTTACGGATACACGCCTCATTGAATATATCTTCAAATTAAATTAAATTGGCTAGAGTTGAGAAATTATCTGGACGTGGGACCTATGTTTTGGGCGTGGTAATGCCTTCCCACTGAACTCTCCGGTAACTGTCCTGAATTCAGGGTCATTCTTCACTCATATTTTGAAGTCTCAAATGGGTGTGCTATTTTATTTTATTTTTTTGCACCGCATCTTACTACTCGTTTGGGATGTGCTCGCATGTGCATTAATTACGATAATGTGTTAAGGACGAAGAAGGCTGAAGTTAGAATAAGTCTGCCCGCATTTGCGTGGATGGAGAGTGGAAATCAATTTAATAAAACAGCCCTCAGTACACCCGCCCGGTTTTCGAACCTCGATCTTCATCAGCATTCTAGTTTGTTGAGAGAGTGACGTCATAGACTATGCGTCCACCAAAATGGGTGGTGTGTGACTTTATCGTTTACTTAAAAAGAACCGTTGGCTGTGGTTCATATAGCTATAAGTAGACAATGATTTCACACGTCCATCACAGACTCTGCCTTATACTATGGCTGAGCACAGAATAATTGCAGGATATCTAAGTAGTATGAGCATCGGTGCAGTGGTCCAGGGTTCTATTTCCGTGTCCAGGCGTCATTTTTAACTTTTACCTTATTTTATGTAACCTGGTGTTTCTGGGTGAGAGGCGGGGGTATTATTTCAGACGTCCTTAATACACTGTCTACATAAAGCAATGCATTTACGTTTGTGAAATAAATTTGATGTATAGGTATACCGTACTTTTGCTTAGTACTCGCCTCAGGACCCTATGTTTGTGGGTTCAAACCCAGCTGAGGTCGACTGATTTTTCCTTGAGCGATAAAAATCCGTAGCACAACGTCCTTCGGAAGGGAAGTAAAGCCGTTGGTCCCATGTCGATTGTGCCAGGTAAAATATCCCTGGATGGTATGATAAAATAACTTTCCCGGTAAAATTGGTAGGCCCTTTCGCTATCGCTCATAGAAATGTTTGTGTGCTGATACAATCAGTTGGTTCAGAAAATGCACGTTAAATACCTTAAATAAAGAAAAAATACAAAATTATTACAATAAAATTTCAGATTTTTAAAATCTATTTCTTATTTAATTTAAACTAGTCGAAGAAACTAATTTAAATTAAATTATTTTCCCTTCTATACGGACAGTGCCGTAATTACAATAATTTGCAACCTGTGTGTTGATATTGTAAGAATTTTAATTCTATCAAGGCATACTTTTATTTATCTTTAATTATCCTTAAGTGGTTATTTATCTTAAATTTATTATTTCCAACGGTTATTGCATTGCGTCGAAGGAAACCAAGAATAATAATGCCTGTACAGTTATTTTATCAAGAAATTATTATTATTAAACTGCAGTTTTATCCGTCTTATCATCCTCTATGAGATTTGAAATGGCCGCCCTATACAAGGAGTAATGAAAATGACCCCAACAGAGGGGAAGGGGGAGAGCAAAGAGGAAGCGTGGCTTGTTGAGGAGAATCAAAAAAGACGCGGACTTGTAAAGAATTCAATGGAATAAAGCAGTGTGTTAATTACCAGTTTTATTAGTGCCAATTACACAAAAAGTGTTCCAAACGACAGGAAAAGATGGTACAACTACTTGGGACAGCTTTAATTACCTCCAGACCACGGCTATGACTTACAAGTGAGTTGGTATGATCCACTAACATTTTTCAACGCAGAAGACTCTACAAGACTCCATCAACATGAGGTGATATCAACCTGAATTTTATTCGTTAATCATCCTTCGTTTTTCTTTTTTTGCTACAATTTCGACTGGTCTTCATCAAATTTTTTCATTTTAAACTTTATTACTCCAAAATCAAAGAATAATATTAATTTCAACTCAACACACTAACAGTAGAATTTTCCCCTAAACGTAATATTCTGTTTCCACAATTGACTCTATAAATGAAACCTTTTATTATCGACTTCGACAAAATGCAATAACCTTATTTAGTATTCATTGATTTTTTTTTTTTTTTGTATCCACCGAACAACCTCATTGAGGAAATTGATCATAATGAATGTGTATAGTATTTATATATTTAAAGAGTTCAAATTGTTTTTTTATTAAATATCTGATTGTTTAGTAAGTCTGCTTGGACAGTAAAGGTTACATTTTTTTTTCCAACATGACCCAGAGGTCCTGAGAGAGTCCCGTGCTCAAATTTGGTCTTTTTGTAGTATTATAGTTTTTTTTTATCTCCCCCGAGTTAATTGTAGTAACAAGTAAATGATATTATTGAACCCAAATATTGTAATCACACTTTTTCAAAGATGAATGCTTGATGTAAATAAATTTATATATATTAAAATTTAATAAAAGGAAATTTAACAACAAACCAATATAACTAGAAGAGTTCACAATATTTATTTCTGTTTAGTTGGCTACACTAACCAATCATGGCGACGATTGGGTATGACATTAACCATTGATTTTACAAAAATGTCGTTAACGCATACAAAATAATACAATTTTAAATCTTCAAATACATTTATTTTATTTTAATGTTTTAATACAGGAAATTTTATTTGTTAGAAAATTCACCCCTTTCAATTAAAATACTATAAATGTGAGAAAGTATTCGGTTACCAAGCCATTCATTAATATTATATTTACATTAAACCAGTGGGAAAACACTTTATGTGGGGATTAATTTCACGTAATTAAACCAATATTAATCTCCTTCCAAACACACATTTTGTTTTAATAACCAAACAAAATACGTCAGATTTTGTGTATGTAACACAATGTTTATTTTATTACAATCATAAATGTATTGTTTAAAGCCATACTTTTGTTTTATAATGGAAACTCAAAAATTTAAACAGTTTTCGGTTTAAATGATAGTATTAATTTTTTTAAGTACTAGCAGAACAATAAATACATCTAAAGTAGCATACAATATTAGCAAATATATTGTTCATTAGCTGTATCAAACCAAATGGATTACTTTGGACGTTAATATTACAAATCTTAACATAACTCTGAATACTATGAACAAATTTCATCTTTTTTTTATTTGGACTTTCCCCCCCATATTATTTTAGCTATTATTTTTACTAACACTATTATCCACAAATTGAACTAGCCTTCAAATGTTAGTGTTAATTTCCCTTTAGAAAATGGAAGCCCATTGAGCCGTAAATCACTAATAACTATAATAACTTTGGAGGAGTAATTGATTAAAATATAACTTGGGGAAAACATGTCTCAATTTGTCTACGAAAATCGTATTATTGTTTTAATCATCTTTATAAATTTAAAACACATACTATCAAGAGACGTAAACTCAACCATATGTAAATCATTGGTCCTGTCAATCCTTGACTACTCCTCAGAACTTATTCTGGGCATGAATACAAACTTAAAACATAAAACCCAAAAAATCCTAAACCCCTCTCTAAGATTTATTATTAACCTTAAAAAAATATCATGGTAGCATTTACACCTTAAAAACTTATGGCTCATTATGGAAAACCGTCGTCTTTTGAGTTTTAGTTCACGTATTTATAAAATTATATAATCCAAATGCCCGTCTTATCTCTACTCAGAAGTTACCAAAATATCTTCCATACATAAATATAAAACATGAAATAGAGCTTCTCTACGAGTACCGAAACATCAAACGAAAAACTTTGAAAAATCATTTACCTTTCAAGCAGCTACGCTTTGAAATACGGTACTATCAGAATTTAAAAATTTAATCTATGAATATTTTCAGAAAAAGGTGGAAGAATCATTTGCCGGGCAACCAAAATTTTTAAAATTGAACATCAAATTTCTTTACAAAACTGTAACAAAAATAATAGGCTATTAGAAATAAGTTTTAACATTAAGTCTCAATATATGTACTAATCAACCTCTTATAGTATCTGGAATATTAGCTCAAATAACTCTCAAATTGCATGACAGGCCATGAACTGAAATTTGTTGAGTATAAATAAATAAATAAATAAATATTAGTAACTTATCATTGCTCTCTATAAACATACGCTTGAATTCTGTGTATATTACCTCAAATATAATCATCTCTCTCTCTCTCTCGCTCTCTTTGTATGGTATTCATTTGTCACACTTAAGCAAAACGAAAGGTAACCGTTCGATTACGTGATGCCCTTTTCGTTTTGGTAAACAAGTTTCATCACGATAGTTAAAGTGAACATCGCGGCACGTTAGTATCCCTCACGAGCGTTTGTTTGTTTTTCTGTTGTTTTTTTTCCGAACCCTCATAAAAATGATTGCAAATCTGATCTCAAACTTGTGGCTTAGGCATTTTCAATTATTTGCAAGTGCGGCGATCAGTAAACCTGAATTAATTAGTTTGTATGTATCCCATTTGCAAAGCTTACAGTATTTATTGATTTTATTCATTAGCCAAATCTATCACATGATGCCACAGCATGAATGGTCATCTATGTGTGTGTGTGTGTATATATATATATACATATACATATACATGTGTTACCTAAGTATATATATATATATATATATACTTAGGTAACACATGTATATATATATATATATGTATGTATTACCTAACTATTTGAGAGGCGTTGAAGCTTGAATTGTTTCTCGAGAAGTCATGTCTCTGCCTGATTTGTGTACTTTCTTATACAGGGATCTGATTCTAATCCAGCATATGAATTCGGTTTCCCGTCGTTTCATGGAAGAAACTTCTCACTTTTCGAGAATCCCTTTCCATAGCAATATCGACAGATAAATCACTCTTATCATGAGATATGTGAAATTTTTCTCCCTTGGATTTTATCACTCGATATTTTCCCCTCCTTCTTTTCAAGGTACGTTCTTATTTTATTTTGGATTATACCGAGTGTTTTCCTTACCATTTGCAAATGTTATGTTTTTGTAATATTACTCAATGTACCCTTCGTTTACCCTTAAAGTTAACAAGTTCACCTTGCAGTTTTCCGCCATGTCTTAGCTCTGTATATAAAGCCCAAGTGCACAGACAAGTAAGAAACAGACTCTGAACCTTACGGGGGTTCCGTTGCCCGCCTTTTGCCAGCTCAAGTCCTTCAACACTGGGCTTCGCTAGTGGTATCATAGGACTAACCGCAGTGATCCTAGTGGTGAAGGACTCAAGCTGCCAAAAGGAGCGCAAACATTTTAACCTGGAGCTTGAGTGTCTGGGTATATTATTTGTCTCTACCATAGTGTAATCCCTCAAGGTTAAATTGCTACCTGTTCTATATACTTTTGTTACTTCAGTTTGAATTGATGATCACGTATAATTGAAGTTATTAAATTTGTTTTCACTGAATGTACCTATATTATTAACACAACACACTTGCGCCTCTTATTAATGCCATAACTTATACGTTTTATCTTGGTGTTGAGATTGTTTGCTTCCCTTCAGTGCGGTATGCGTCTAATTTTTACACTCATTTTTGTTTACCTCCTTACTCTTAACATTTCTTCATTTTTCCTGGAGCTTGAAATATACTTTATTTTATCTCACTAGTTTGTTTTCTTTCCTTATCTCGGCCTAAAACTGTCGTTCTACATTGAACGCTTATTTGAGTTGTGTTACGGGCTTTACTTGTCATAAGTTTATCGGGTGTGCTTTTATTATCGAATCCTCCTCTTATAAATTGACCTTGATTGTGATGGAATCCTCTTCTTACCTTACTACCTAATTTATCTGTCCGTCTATTGCAGGGTGATTTTCTCTTATCATCGTTGATTTTTAATTTATGATCGATGCAAGTAGACTTTATCACGTTACAGGACATTATTTTATTATTATGTAATGCATTTTTCTTTTCACGACAGTAACTTTTTGTTTTAGCCTCCCGTGTCTTTCTCTGACATGATTTTCCATATTTGTCTCGTAGTTCGCGACGTGCGCAGTGATATTTATTTTTCTGTTTGCCTTGAGAACTTCGTATTCTGTCGCGAGATCTGCTTTTCACACTCGTACTGGAGCTGCTCTCTTCGTCACTGCAACTACCTCTGTCCCTAGAGCCACTTTTAGTACGTTCACTAGAACTTCTTCCACTTAAACTGCTTTCACTAGAGCTACTTTTCCCCCTTTCACTTGGGCTACTTTCACTACTTTCACTTGACCATCTTTTTCCCCTTTCACTACTTTCACTTGACAAACTTTTTCCCCTTTCACTTGACTTCCTTTTCACACTTTCTTTTGAGCTCAAGTTCTTATTTTCTCTTGAGCCCCATATATCACTTTTATTGATACTTCCTATTTTACTTGAGCTTGTTGTTTCGATAGTATTATAATTTCTCTCATTTCTAAGTGGTTTGCTATCTGTTCTTTCATACGAACTACTTCTAGCGTTTCTAAGCGATTTGCTTTTCGACGTTTCGCTGAATCTGCTTATTATATTTTTACGGGATCCGCCTCCCAAACTAGCATGTGATCTTATTCTCAAATCTTGTATTTTGCTCCGCACACTACTGTAGGATCTAATTTTCACCCTATGCCAAAGTGTTTCATGTAACTCCTTTCTTACATTGTTTGCATCTTCATCGAGATATACGCTTCCAGTTTTGCTTTGGGTTTCTATTTTTCTTATTTCTGGACACCTTATTTGTGTTTCGTGGTTTTTGTCTTTATGTTTATCTCGCCATTTACTTTCTTTCTCTTGATTTGACTTATAATTTATCATTTCTCGAGAATGATGTTTCATGCTATGACATTTTTTTATTTCGCGTATAGGACGTTTATTTTTCCAATCACTTGAAGGTTTTTCTTCTTCTTTAATTGGTCTTCTGCCTCTTCGACATACGTTTTTATTGGACATGTTTTCTATTTCTTTTGGCCTGATTTTTTCAGTTTCGCGTGAGTCCTTTCCTTCTTTATAGTGATAAGTTTCTTCCCTCGTGTTTTCGTAATCTACACTCGCCTCGTCACGATTTCTTTTTGGGTGTTTTTCTCTCTGTTTAGTTATCTCCCTGTAAGGAGATCGAAACGTTTCTTTTGAACCGTTACTTTCAGCGGCCCGATATTCGCGATGCATATCTCTCGTTTCATTTTGCCATCTGTCCCTCACGCCGTAGTTTGACTCGTACCTATTTCGTGAAGACCCATCCATTCCTTTATTATAATATCGTGGCGTGGCTACACCGTCATGTAAGTGGTGTTGAGTCTTTGTGTTCTCGTATGAACAGTGGCTATTGTTGATGTTCTCGTTCATTGTCCTACCAGCATGCTCACCAGATATAGATTTCTCGTTACGTTCAAGCTTCCAAATATTGCTATCTTCGTTCCATCTAGTTTTTGCTCCTTCTCTTTGTGAAAGTTTATGGCTCCCGTCAAATAGATTTTCCATTTTGTAACGAGGTTTTAAACATTGATTATGTTTCTCATATAAATTTCCCTTTGAGCTATTTTTCACTCTATCGCGAATCGTCTCCCTGTAATTGTAATCCGATCTTTGATCATTATTAGAGCTATCCTCGTATTCACTGCTCCTTGGGTTTTGATTTGTTTTTATATTGTATAACGTTGGTATATTTGATGAATGGTTGTCATTAAAATTCGTGTGGAATTTGCTTACCTTTCTTTCAGGATAAAGTTCATATATGTATTCCTTTACTTGCCGGCTGAATATGTCTTCTTCTTCTTCAAATCGGTTTATTTCCCCGTCATTTGTCAAGCTTTTGATTTGTTGGTCCATATCGCCATAAAACTTCTGGTCTTCCTCGTAACTTGCGTATTTTTTCCACGAAGGCATATGATGTATCATCCTTTCATCTTCTTCGAATGCGTTCTTTTCCCTCGCGATTCGCCATTTTGATGTGTATTTCAGTACAGAGCATCCCCGTCTTTGGCGGCGTGGTTGAATTCGTTCAAAATGTGGGTGTTGATAGTACTCGCTGTTAAATGCAAATGGTTGTGGTCGTGGAAACACCCTCTCTCTAAATGGATAATATATTGTCTTGAGCACGCTTTCTCTAGAGTTTGGATGGTGGCGCATATAATATGTAGATCTGATCATATTTTTATACCCTAGTTTTCATCCCGGCGATTGTCCACTTTTGTAAAAAAAAAAATCTTAAAGAACAATTTTATATTTTACTTCCGTCTTCACTTTGGAGAGCATGACTCACTTTTTGTAGCTCTTTAACTTCACAACAGATCTGAAACTAGATTAAAAAAATCATTTAATTATTTATTTCTGGGAGAAATATATTTTATTTATCTGGAAAAAATGTATCTTTATTATGAAATGTAGCATTTCATTTTATTTTTATATTTGTAAAAGTATGTCTTTACCTTAATGTTTTTTCACTCTTCCTCTACGCAAATTACACTTCTAAATTCAACCTTCCTCATGTCTACTCCATTTGCGTAATTAGTATATATATGCGGGGTGACCAAAAAAATATCAAAATCCTCAGCATTGGCCAAGTGGTCTAAGGATGGCCTGCATACTTTCAATCGAACCTGGTAATCTTTTACCGGGAGGTCGGGGTTCAAATCTCGGTTAATCGGGCGTGAGTCTCCACGTGGTATTTTTCCTCTTAGTTTTCTCTTCCTCTCGCTACGTTGATGGGGGATATATTTAGTCAAAGCTACCTTAAGGTCAACCACACAATGTTGAGCTTACTAATTAAAAGAACATACATTTAATTGTAGTATATCAATAGTACATGTATTTAAATATAAATTTACAAAATTCCGTTTTAATATATTTTGAAACCATATAAGGATTAACTGATTTTTAAGATCAACCATTGATCACTTGACCATAAACATTTATAATCAACTGATAGTAAATATAATTGTTGGTTTGTAAAATAATTAAAAAGCTTACTTATTTAATTCTACTTTGACAAAACTTGATTTAAACACATAAAAGTTTCACAAGGTCCGGCAGGATGTAATAAGGGTGTTTTATAACATAGTTTTCCAATCTCCCTCCCCGCAAACGCAGGTACACCTCTTTTAATTCATACCTTTCTTTCACCTTCCCTATTAGTGTAAATATACGGATTACACAGACGAGTAGTAAGACACGAAGCACGAAAAAATTATAGTTTAGTGCCAGTTTCTTAGGGTCAGTTTCATAGTCAGATTTAGTACGCCTCAAGTGCGGCGCTATACTAAATACAAGACGTCACCTACCTGAAATAGGTAGGTGTCGTCCTGTATTTAGTATCGACTCGCACTTTAGGCTCACTAAATCTGACTATGAAACTGGCCCTAAGTCAGATTGAGTACACTACACTAGTGCTACACTAAATACGACACACGATACTCCATTCAGGTCTAGGTAGGTGACGCCTTGTATTTAGGCTACATCCAATATCATTGCTGGAGACACTGCAAGTCTTAAGATGGAGTGCTAGTGAGCGCGAATTTAGTGCGCTTATTTTGCAGTTTTTATAGCATAAACATTTTTTGGCCAAAATAAATCAAATGATTCTTCTATAGAAACATAGAGTTTAGCTTTCTGCACGTGCTAATCTCAACAATTTTTGAATATCTGGCATGAGCATGGTGGCATTTGGTGACAAACTTTTTAAATGAAGAGAAAAAGTTGTCATTAAATTCCAGGACACATCTGACAGATATTCAAGAACTGTTGAAATTAGCTTGTGCAGAAAACTAAACTCTATATTTCTATAGAAGAAAAATTTGATTTATTTTGGCCAAAAATGTTTATGCTATAAAAACTGCAAAAATACTTTCGTAAATTCACGCTCACTAGCACCCCACCTTATGGAAAAAAGCTTTATCTTCGCTCTTTCTCTCTCTCTGCCATCTGTTGTCAAATCTCCTCGCTCTCAGTTATGTCAGAAGGGGGGGTAAGAAGGAACTACCAGCAACCTCATCTAACCAGAGTTGCGAATTTTCGAGCTGTTATGAAGCTAGCGTCTCTTAAAATTGGGGCGTACTCAATCTGACTATAAGACTGGCCTTAAGTGTAAACTGCCAAGTAATGGAGGTATTTTGTAGGAATATAAATAATATTCTCCAGAATATATTAATTATTACAATGTATAAACCTACTAATGCTTATGACTCGTGCAATTTTTCATTTTTTTTACCTACACAAAAATGTGAATTATTTATTATTTTAGTCATAACTATCAGTGAATACCTTGGCTCAAGCTAATTTAGTCCTCTTCAAGACGGATGTTGAACTAAAGTATCACTCAGAGCGCACTATTGACCCTCCACACACAGACAAACTCGTACAAACAATAGCCCCTTCCTTTCCTCTGGAAGCACTCCAATATCCCACTAACTTCGCTCAACTGCCATAGCTTGTGTCATATAACCTTTTATGGTGATTAATCCCGTTGATAAAATTGCCATTAATTTCACAGCACAGCTTTTATTACCAAAAATTGTGTTGGCTGAATAGTTTATGTTTCTTTGTTAGTGAATAAACGTCACCATTTAATAACCATTCCTAATACAGTATACCCGTTTAAATTTGAGTTGTTTCCCGTCTTACTACCCGTCCGGGCCTATCAGAATTTTTTTTATAATAATAGGGTATAGAACCTTAGAGGGAAAAACTTACCCAAATATACGTGTTGGGAGAGTGGGAAACAATTAAGTAAAAATCAGACCAGACAATAATCTCACATTATTTAAGAAGTTTTTTTTTTGTTCGCATTTTAACCAACACTCTCATTTTTGGAACCCCGGTAAAAGTGAATTTGATGCAATTACATTGATGTTTATTTTATTTTTTGAGATATTTAACTTTCACTTTTTGAACCGACAGATTAAATCAGCACACGAGAATTTCTGTGAGCGAGAGGGAGAGCGCCCACTAATTTTACCGAGAAAGGTATTTTCACATACCTTCCAGGGTTCTTTTACGTGTCACAATCGACACGGGACCGACGGCTTTACTTACCCTCCGAAGGAAGTTGTGTTACAGACTTTTTATTGCTAAAAAAAATCCGTCGACCCTGGCTGGTTTTGAACCCACAAATATCGGGTCGTGAGGTAAGCACTTTACCCTGAGACCACACAGGTCGACTATATTTATGTTATACTGTTACCCTTTCTATTCTACTGTTTCATTAATGAAACGTTGATTAGTTAATTGCTATATATTTAATTAAAAACAGAGGGTCAATTGGGTTAAAATATGGCTAACAACAAAATAAAGGCAAAAAGTGTGAACATGTTCCTATAGAATTAAAGGCCTTACATTTAAATTTTATAAATTAAAAAAGGAACATATGAAAATACAGAACTAGCTCATTTTTTAACTACTCCAAACTCAAAGTGTCGCATTTTTTATATCAAATTAAATTGGGAGAAACATAGCTCTAGCCTTCCTTTAACAAATAATTATTTTGTTAATGTCACAATAGAGAATTTTTAAGGTAACACTAGTAAATATGATTATATGTTCGGTGTTTTTAAACCATTTTTGTGTGTATATCTCTGAAATAACAATAAATATTTCACATCACTTCACAATTTGTGTGTGTGTGTATTATGTTTATATAAACAAAATATCTATGTATATATATTTTTTCTGTTTGTATAAACAAATTTTTTGTTTTAATTCATCTATTGTGACATTTTTAAAAAATCTTGGTTTTTATATATATATATATATATATATATATATATATATATATATAT
>CABFWB010000195.1:403271-418505 GCA_902151455.1 Timema bartmani
AGGGCACATCCCCTAATTGCCAGAGGCTAGAAAAAATTGTAAATGATAAACAGTTCTAGAAACTATATGAAGTGTTTTTTTATGGCAAGATAACCCCCTAACTGCCGAAGGCTAGGAAAAATTCTAGGCCTAAATATTAAACACCTCTAGAAACTCTCTGAAGTGCTTTTTATGGTAACAAAGCCCCCTAATTGGTACATGTACCTTAATTTTGATATTTTTTGAACCATTAATAAAGTCATGTATATTTTGTTCATAAAATTTCGGGGGAGGGGGTTTGAACCCCCCAAAACCCCTCCCTGACTACGGCCTTGATTGGCTCTTACGGTGAAATAACTTCTCAAAAATGGACATTCTCAAAAGTGGATGCGGACACTGCTAGAAAACGCATATTTATGCATAAAAATCTCTGAACAGCTGACAGTAATTGAAAACACCTGTTCATATACAGTATTTTAGTGTAGGAATGTCAGGAATTCTTTGTCTCGCGTGAAGTGTGAGCTTTCCTGCCTTCCGCCTCTAGGGGAAGTTAATAAAATAGCTTAGGTAGTAAGGTACTTGAAGGTCCTACCTCCCTCCCCCTTCTGAGCTGGGGTTGTTCCATCAGATTGGTCTGTACTCGCTCACACAATATGTAGGCCTACAGTACAGAAGACCTACTGTTCGAATTTCATTTTATTTGCTTATTATTCTGTGTATAATGCATTATGTACAGTAAGCTACGTACAATATTTATTCACTTGTTATAATTAACCTGCATACAATACTCCTCAATGCAGTAATTAGATTGTTGTTATTAATATCCATAGTATATTATATAAGTTCATATAGATTAAACTGTGTACAAGCACTATGCTTTTTTTTAAATATATATTTCCAAATGACGGACTTTTTTTTTCTATCCCGAAAGGTATCCGCTACTAAGATATTTCACTGTACAAAGTTGAAGATAAATTATATCTGTGGATACATGAACAAAAAAGGTTGAATACCACTAGTCTAGGTCATGGCGATGAAAGAGCCACGCGATTGTTGAAATTTTAGGAAGCACTCCTATAGAGCACTTAATAGGGCCCCTGCATGATCAGTCAGACTGTCAGTCCTAAGACTGTCAGTATGCATCAGTATTTACAACGAGACCATACTTAGTCAGTCTTCGTACCATTATTTTTATCAGTCTCAGCTCCTGCATACAACGTGCAACAATATGGATGATAAGAAAAAGGCGTGGGCAGTTTATATTTGCAACTGAGACAAGGACATACTGAAGAGCGCGCGTGCACGGTCAGTCTTACTGTCAGTATTACTTTCAATACCACTTGCAAGACTAATGGACTGAGATTGAAATGATCAGAAAATTCGGATCACATCAGTATTTTCATAAGTCCGTCCATCAGTCCATCTGTATTGCCTCTACACGATCATTCAGACTGTCAGTATTAATTATTGCTTTATTAACACTGACATTCTGACTGATCGTGTTGGGGACCTATTAGAGCAGGCATATACCTTGATATTTGAAAGGTATAGACATTTATTAAAAAGTAGCCCTAAAATTTCCATTCTGGAAGAAGTTCAGGAATAATAGCACCATGTTATCCAAAACTGTCTTGCCTAGGGATTATTTGTATTTGTATTAATATACTCAGACATAAATTATATTATTTACTGGCAGAGTTCAATGTATTACTGTTGTGCCTGACAGATCCAAAAGACTGGAGATCGGTTAGTACAATCTACATAGTTGTTTCCCTATATTTTATCTAAGTGAATGCTGGTGCAGTTTTTCGAAACAAGATTCATACCTTTTGCTAAGAATAGAAAGTAGAATCTGCTAGAGTGACCCAGAAAGTCACACGCTAATAGAAATGTACCTGGTGTCCAAGAAGTTACTGTGCAGTAAAATTCCACATATCTCGTAGCAGTTCTTCCTGTAAAAGATGTTCGAAATGTCTCTCACAGATCTGAAGACATGTCTGGACACACCTCTTGGTATATCATATATATCATATAACATATCATATCAAGAGGCATGTCCAGACATGTCTTCAGGCCTGTGTGGAATTACCAACATCTGTTATAGGAAGAACTCCAATAAGATATGTGATATTTTAATGTATAGTTAATTTTGTGACAATCTGTATATTGC
The DNA here is from genome assembly GCA_902151455.1 of Timema bartmani. Taxonomy (NCBI): domain Eukaryota; kingdom Metazoa; phylum Arthropoda; class Insecta; order Phasmatodea; family Timematidae; genus Timema; species Timema bartmani. The sequence continues at coordinate 405,421 of CABFWB010000195.1, forward strand.
CTCATGATGATTTGCAACGCAAACTAGAAACAACTGATTTTCAAACTTTTTTTCCCCTTCCAATGGATCAATAGATGTTAAGTAAAAATGTCACGATGTATGTTTTCAAACAAATCAAAACAACGCAAACGACACACACGCTTTCCATTTAACGTGTCAAATCTCCTCGCAACGGTAAGCGCAGCTGATTGCTCGTGTCTCGATTTGTAGACGCGTGCAATCTGATTTAATCAGTTGGTTTGGAAATTATTTTGTGGTTTCCTAGCAGATGTGGTCGCACGGAACAGAGAAAGCTGAAACTATCTCAAGTCGCGCCAAGCGAACAATGTGGATCGCGCTGGAAACCCTTTCCTTCTTTAGCACCGCGTCTTACTACCTGTTCAGTTTATACACATGTGCTAATTACGCTAATGAGTTAGGGATGAGGAAGGTTGAATTTAGGAAGTGTACCCGCGTTTGCGTGGAGGAAGAGAGTGGAAAACCATTTTGGAAAGACTAACCCTCAGTACCCCCGACCATGATTCGAACCCTGGTCTCCCTCTAGTCTACATTAAAGTCCACCACGGGAGTGACTCCTTAGACCATCCTGCCACTGAAGCAGGTAAACGTTTATTTGGTTTAGACCACGTCACATGACCATTTTTCAGCCTTGCTTTTTTTTTTCTCACAGTAATATTTTTAATCCACCTTAGACTTTTAGGTTGGATCCTAAAGTCTCTGATATCCAGTACGTACAGGTACCAGAATGTGTACACACACAAAAAATAGACTGTAATTCGTAACGGATGACCTTGAACCTTGTGCAACGATTGTGCAGCATCACGTGTTAAAACTTTCGACACGATTTTCCTTTTTTCTTTGGAAGGTATCGTTGATGAAAAGCTTGACCATGAACTCTGTGTGCTGCTCTTTTTTCTCTTTGTGTCTTTCTCGCTGTCTTTTATATATATGTGTGTGTATTTATGTGTGTTTATATATGTGTCTGTGTGTACAAACAAGTAATTTTGTTTAGTGTGTTGCATGTTTTATAACAAAATACCAATGTGTCGCGATCTCGAGATAGAAAATCTGTTTTATAACATAAAATTATGTTCGAGAGATCCGTTTTTAGAATCACTGAGTCGGACACAAAATGCAAGCTTTCACACATTTCCTTGCCCTATTTTCGAGTTGTTTAGAAGCCTGTGGTTACTGGTTCAATCCCAGGAGGTACGTTAGTTAGGTACTAGGATTGAAACAACCTCTATTTCAATAAGGGAAAAATTTACGAAGTTATTAAATAATAACTACCAGCAGATTTAAGGACGATAGTAGTAGTACACATTTTGTTAGACATCTGTGGGAGTTCCCCCCTTAAGGCGGGAGTGTAGGAGACGCCAGAAAAGATAATTGTTTTTGCAGTTTTTATCTAAAAACTTATTTGGTCAAAAGAAATGAAATTATTCTCAAGTAGAAACATAGAGTTAAATTTTCTTCACATGGTGGCCTCAACAGTTGTTGAATATTTGTCAACAGTCAATGAAAACATATATCTTCGTTTAAAAAGTTTCTCTTCTAATGCTGCTATGGTCATGACAGATATTCAACAACTATTGATATGACCATGAGAAGAAAATTAAACTCTTTATGTTTCTACTGGAGAAATATTTTATTTATTTTGGCTAAAAAAAAAGTTGCTATAAAAATCAAACGTACTGCCCGTAACCCGCGTCCACTACACTTCCACCTTAGGATGGGGTCAAAGGAACGCGAATTAAGGTCATTATTTTGGCAGTGTCTTATAAAATAATGTATAACGCATCTGACAACAATAGTTATGGATTGGGTCACGATGTGGCGTGCTCGCTAAATGCTATTTTATTTATTTGAGGTATTTAACGTGCACTTTCTGAACCGACTTATTATATCAGCACACGAGAATTTTTAGCTAGCTAGAAAGAGCCTAACAATTTTGCAAGAAAGGTATTTTCACATATCTTCCGGGGTTATTTTACAAGCAACAATCGGCATGGGACAGAAGGATTTACTTCCCCCCCCCGAAGGAAGTTCTACCGATTTCAATCGCTCAAAAATATACGTTTCGTCCGGCTGGGTTTGAACCCACGTACATTGGGTTTTGAGGCGATCACTTTACCCCAAGACCATTGAGGTGACAGTAAAAGAAAAACTTGCATACCGATCCAAGTAAAATGTTGAATTGCGCTTATTTTTGAATCGGTGAGGTATTTACTTATCTTCTAGATAAACCAAGGCTTTTGTTTTTGGTACTTCAAATTGCGCTGTCATGTATTTTCACACGACTGCAAAGTTTCGACTAGGGCCTTTTTTTAAGACCTTTAGTTGAAAGTTGTCGCCTATTTTTGAAACATTGAGGTATTTACTCTCATCTTCTAGCTAAACAAAAGCTTTCTGAACTTCATATTTTATTTTATTTTTATTTAGCACCGCGTCTTACTACCCGTTCGGGTTATACACATAAGTACTAATTACGCTAATGGATTGGGAATTGGGAAGGTTGAATTTAAAGTGAGTGAACCCGCATTTGTGTGGAGGGAGAGTGAAAAACTATTTAGGAAAAACCACCCCAGTTCACCCGACCGAGATTCGAACCTCGATCTCCCCGACCTTGGCAGTCTGGCTCAACACGAAACTAGCGCGTTAGCCAACTACGCCACCGAGATGGGTTGTACTTCATATTGCTTTGTCATATTTTTTCAAACTACTGTAAAGACTCGACAAAGAAATTTTTTTTCTTCATAACCTTATATGAAAGTTTAGCTTCAAGCGAAATCTGAAGACCGCCCAAGCTACGAACAAAACTATCTTGTTTCCTTTTTTTTTTCATTCTCATGGGATTCGCATTGTAGGCTAAGATACGTGATTCCTTCATCCTGTCATGAAATTACATCCTAGTTCCTTTCTTTAACGATTTCTGTTGCTCTATATACCTGTAATTCTAAAAGACGAGCTTCATCTTCTTTGTTTATTATCGCGTTTCTGTCTATGAAGGATGCCTTCATCCTTTGGGAGCAAATCTTTAGCTCTTATTTNATTCCGTTTACAGGTTTTTTTTCTGTGTTGAGATTACGTCACCTGTATTTCTCGAGAAGCGTTCTCTTTTCGAAACTAGTTTTTTACCCGCGTGTTCGCTTCGTTAGCTGTCTGTTTAGTATATATAGAAAGAACACTGTCCTTCTCTTTGAGAATCAGAGAGACAATTTTTACAAGGTCAAGACGTGCGGATTGGGAAATAAAATAGTAGTCCGTCAGAAGTAATGTGTTGTTTTTTCATTTATTTGAGGTATTCCTAATAGACTGGTTATATCAGCACATGGCTTATAAACTAACTTAAACCGAGAACAAACACAACATCCAGTCCCCGGTCGTTAATTCATCATTTAGGAAGGGGAAATCCACATTTCACCAATGATAAATTTTTCAGCCATACTATTAATCGAACTCGCGACCCTAAGTTGAGTAGACAAACACGCTACCGACTCGGTTATAGTGTCGGACGGAAGTAATGTAGTGTGAACTCGGACAAAGACGTCAGGCTCGTCTTCTCAAGTCCCTGGGGACGGAGAACTCGGAATTTCGAGTCCCGGCTGGATGCATTGGATCCACATGTGTTTTTCTCGTCCTCTTTACGCGCAAATGTTGGTGACCTTTTTCAGAACTACCTTACTTATTACTACCATTAAGATTACTCCGTTCGTAACGTGTGTGTTGAACATACTAATTTATCCTACACATAAGCCCAGTCGTAACGCCTATGTCTACTTAGCTAAGGATCCCGGGTTCGACTCCCTTCACAACCTATAAAACTTATAATTTGGGAATTTGAGCTCCCCCATACTAATAGTTTCAGTCCTAATTTAAAATCATTAAAGTCAATTATTATATTTATAATTGAAACCGATCACGCCAGACATATTTAATTTATCCGCCGCAGTAAAAGTTCGATCCTTTATTTCATTGTTAGAATGGTTATATTTTATTGATCTGGTTCAGAAGGAGGATATTTGGGGGGAAGGATCTCCGTCTTTCTCACAAAACGTTATTTTTTTAAAAGCAAGGTGGTACGAACGTTTTTAATCTTAAGGGCAAAATTTGACTATCAGTTTGTACCGCAGACCACACAAATATTTAGTAATTCCATCAACTTAACAGGCCTACAAACAATACTTAATAAACAATTATTTTCAATACTTATACAAATTACATTTTAGGTTTGTAGAATCGTTTTAATTTTACTGCTAATAAAAGTTTATTAAACTCTCAAAAATGTATAATGATGAATTAAATATGCACGCACAAACACTTTCACAAAACAACTTAGCGTTATATCGTTTATAAATAAATAAATATATATATATATAAGTAGAGCGTTTATTTATATATATATATATGTGTGTGCATTATACATATATCATATATATATATAATACAGGGTGGATACAAAACTTTTATTATAAAATTTTCTGACTTTTCCAGACAGCATTAAAAAAATCCAGATCTAACTTTTTTACAACTTTTCTTGGTGGATGAGCATTTCTTAATACATCACATTGAACATATATTTTCGAAAAATCCTAATCCACCAAACATCAACATTCTTATAAGTTCTTCTTTTTATAGTAGACCTATTTAATATTTACGGTATTATTTGTGGCCCTGTATAGATTTGTTATAAAAAAAAACCTCTTGTGCAACCATTTACGTGTCACGTACCTAGCTGCAGTGCATTTTGTTAACATTGGGAGACAAAATCTCTCACGTTTATTTAAATGTTAGTTGCTGAATTAGTCAAGTATTTAAATTAAGGTTTTCCCTTATTTTCACTGTCTGTATCCACCATGTAATAAAATGCATCATGACTTTTTTAATAAATATTTTTATTCGACTCATCAGCTATTTAACAAACCGAGGGTTTTTCCTTCTAATTTCCCTCCAGTATACTGTGAGGACCTCATTTGGCCCGCGGTCTGGCAGTTGAATCACGCTGTTTTAAAGTACAAACACAACACCACACACAAACTTCACTAATGACTTGGACAGACATAATAATGATTGTAAGCCGGCGATAACTGCCATGGCCTTATCCAAGGAGGGGGATGACTGATGTTTGATTCTTTTACGTCCATTCTCCCTCCGAAATTACTAATAAAATAATGTCGGTAATAATAGAGTTGAAATTAAATTTATATCTATTCATTTCCGATATAAAATTAGTATTGTTAGTAAAGAAAATCTTTCAACAATTAATTTCTAAGGATTGTCGTCGATTTATGTGTAAAGAGATCTTCGTTAATGTTTTTTTTTAATTTAATTTTTAGCATTGTTTCTTACTACCCGTTCGGGTTATACGCTTATTTACTAATTACGAGGTGACCTGGCTGTCTAGAGGTAAGGTGTTAGACTTCTGTGCTGGGTGTCCTGGTTTCAATCCTCGGTCCCGTTACAGATTTATCTGATTACCAAACCCTTCATTCACCTCTGTCAAGACGTGTATTTAATCACAACTTGTGAATGTGTGGAATACCGTGGTTCGGATCCCAAGTTAAACTGTAGGTCCTCCATTTCATCTCACAATCACCCTACCATTACACATTAGCGTAAAGTGCGTATAACTTGAACGGGTAGTAAGACGTGGTGCTAATAATAATATTAATAATAATAATAACGCTAATGGTTTTAGAGATAAGTAGGGTTATATTTAGAGGAAGTGTGCCCGCATTTGCGTGGAGGAAGAGTGCAAAACCAATTTAGGAAAAACCACCCTTAATAGACCCGACCAAGATTCGAACCTCGATCTCCTCGTCATCAATAGTTTAGTCTACTGTGAGAATGACACCCTAGACCATGCAGTCACTGAAGCGGGCCGTTATTGTTTTGACCATTATATTTTTGTTGTTTTGGGGACTGTGTAAGTTTAATTTTTAATAAATATGTCCAGAGCATTTAGTTTTATCTACCAGTGACAGGGAGGTCGAGGTTCAAATACCGGCCGGGTGTACTGAGGGTGGTTTTTTCTTAAATATTTCCCCACTTTATTTACAAACAAATGCGAGTACATTTTCTTTCAAATATGCCGTTTCCGTCCATATCTCGTTGGTGTATTATATGTAAACGTATATGTGTACAAACCCTCCAATCAGTATACATATAATTATATATAGTTTTATTCTTAAATGGTTTTCCACACTACCTCGGGACGGGGACAAAGAAGGTATATTTGAGAGGAAATGGATGGGTGGAGGTAGAGTAGGAAACCATTTAGGGGAAACAACGTCCCCGGTATTATATATATATATACACACATACCGTAACGGGTACCGAGACGCGGTGGGGAGAAACAAGCCCAGCTCTTTTTGAATATCGCTCCTCTTGTTTTTTCAGATATCTCCAGTTTCCAGGCGTTCTTCAACTACATCGACATGCGGGCTCTCTTGGAGAACTTCTGTGTGTACCATGTGAACGCCCCTGGACAGGAAGAGGGCGCCACCACTCTGCCTGAAGAGTGAGTACACAAACCCTTCTATACATGGGAGTACTGTGTACAGTCTAATTTTCGTGAAAGTACAATATATGTTATTTTTTGCACTTAACATTTATAAAATTTCACTATATCTTTGGTATTATTTTATAGGTATTAATAATATATATCAAAACAACATCTGCAGATCACTTGACTTGACGTATTTATATATGAAAATAGTTCTAGTAACTTTTCTAGCTGTCAGATAAGGCTCTTCCTTTGATTATATTACTGTAGTTCACAAACTAATATTTTAAATTGAACGATTCCTTCAACTACTAGGCGAACTAGTTCACCTTTTCGAAGTGATCTAGTATATATACAAGCCACGAGGAACGATCTCACTGAGATTTAACTTAGATCGCAATACCCAATGACCCATCACTTTAGACTGAAACCCCTTTAACCCTTTCATAAACTGACACAATTTCAGAATGTGTTTGTGTCGAAAAATATCGTTGCATTAAGTTGCGATCTTAATAAAATAATGTTTGTTTTCTATAGTGACTGGAAAAGTTGGAAATTGACTCTGGAAAACCTGTAAAAGTTCGGAAATTTTTTAAAAATATTGTGGCTGGACACCCAGTCCTGTTTCTTTTTCGTGGTCCTTGGTACAGTTTGTGCACATGGGTTCCTCTACCTAAAGATGCTTCTTATTCCTGGATTAAAATGCCCACGCCTGCGCATAGCATGTGACACAACTCTTGGATAAACACACGTTTGCATATAGTACAAGGGTGGACAGGTTAGAAAATACAAACCTACAATTTTTTTTAGGTCAACATTGAAATGTTACCTATGCTTTATGTATGTGTGTGTGTGTATGTGTGTGTATATATATATGGCAAAAATTAAAAATACCATACTATTTAATTGTTTTTATTTTGAATGTACCTATTGTATATTTTTCAAAAGATGATAGCTGAATATCGCATCACATAGGTGTGGGCGGGGAGATTAGTAACATTTAAAACTGTCCAAAGAATTCCTTACTATCTAGATTGGACTGTTATCTTCAACCCTATGTTCATATAAAAGGATCTTATTTCTCAGCTAGAAAAGTTTATAGCTCTACTTTCACGTATTCATATGGCAAGTCATGTGATCTGAAGCTGTCACTTATAGTAGATAATATCCACACCGTACCTATAAAATAACACCAATAATAAAGTAAAATAATATCAATATTGATAACTAATAAGTTTGTATTTGCAAAAAAAAATTTTTAAAGACATTTTTAATTTTAGCATGGAAAGTGATAAGTTTTCATTAAATTCCAACACACCTTTTATAGATATTCAAGAACTTTTGAATATTTCTCCAGTAGAAATATAGTTTAATTTTCTTAACATGCTGATAAACAGTTGTTGAATATCTCTAAAAGGTATCTTGGAATTTAATGACGACTTATTCTCTTCATTTAAAAAGTTTCTCATCTAATGCTGCTATGCTCATGAAAGATATTATATTATTATTTACTATTTATTATTATTATTATTATTTATTGTTGTTATTATTATTATTATTATTATTATTTATCATTATTTATTATAATTATTATTATTTATCATTATTTATTATTATTATTATCATCATCACCGCGTCTTACTACCCGTTCGGGTTATACGCACTTACGCTAATGTGTAATGGTAGGGTGATTGTGAGATTAAATGGAGGACCTACAGTTTAACGTGGGATCCGAACCACGGTGGAGGCCTGGCATTCCACACATTCACAAGTTGTGATTAATACACGTCTTGTCAGAGGTGAAGGAAGGGTTTGGCAATCAGATAAAAAGAGGATTGAACCCCGGACCCCAGCACAGAAGTCTGGCACCTTACTCCTATACCGCCAGGTCACCGTGAAAGATATTCAACAACAACTGTTGATATCACCATGTGAAGAAAATTAAACTGTTTCTACTGGAGATGTTTTTTTTTCTTGTTATAAAAACTGCAAAAACATTTGCTACCTTTTCTCGCCTTCCCTTCAATCCCTCCTTAGATATCAAAACGTGATCGAGTGAAGGAGCGGGCGGCGGCTTCGCTTTAGTCTTGTCGTGTTGCATGGAGCTACCACTCCGCGCCACGTCACATCCTGTGTGGTAGGTGGTACAAAGAAGAGGGGTGAGTGGGAGGTTTTGAGAGGGAGCGGGTCTAAATCTGCAATGCAGAGTGCGAGAGAGGAAGAATAAGATTAATGTTCAGTCGGGTTTGGGAGGGGGAGTTTAGGAAGGTCCGCCACAAGTCGACCCTACGATAAATCTAGCCGTGTACAATAGAACCAGCCCGCCTCCCTTACACGCCACCTGAACACCCCTTTTATACGGCAAAGTACTGAAAGAGCACAGGGGCCGGATCTATGTATCTGCGCCGAAGTATTTCACAAGCGCACGCACAAGTTAGGTGGTAGGTGCATCATAAACGCTCCATTGTTTGTAGTATTTGAGCCCCATATGGCAGCACCGCTTTTTGTTTAGTTCACAATCTCAATTTCAATTTGAGTTGTAATGTGTTTTGTATCTTAACCTAACCTAACCTAGCCTAACCTAACCCTGTAGTTTTATTATTTTATTATAATTGATAAAAAAAATCATATTTAAGTGGCCGAAAGGTATAAGGCCTCACTCTCTTGTTAGATTGGCCTGCTGACGACGGGTTGATCGGGGTTTGAATCCCGGTCGGGTCTAATCATGATAGTTTTTCCTAAATGGTTTCCCACTCTCCTTCCACGCAAATGTGGGTAGATAGCCTCTAAAATTGTTCCTTCCTCATCCTTACTCCATTTGAGTAATTTTACATATATGCGTATAACCTGATCAGGTAGTAAGATGCGGTGATTAAAAAAGGGGTTTGTTTGCGATACATGTTTGCCATGTTGCCACGTTATGCAGTTTTGTCCTTTGCGCTTTTGATCCATATCTTGGCGCGATTTTAAATAATAATGGCGTGTTTGGGCTACATCAATCTGTAGGTCAGTTTGTAGAAAGATTAGCCAGTACTAAATGTATTAATCGAACCTAAGCCTAATCAACCAAACCCTGGTGACAATAGGGAATTATCCCCCTTTCTAGAAAGATCCCCCGGTACCAGTTGGGAATTGAACCCGGGACCTTTATACCACGAGGCCGGTTTCTTTCGCTGTTGATGCTTTCCGCTTTTCTACCACCCTTTTACAACCCAGGTTCGAGCTGAGTAGGGTGTCTAAGTTCTCGAAAACATCTCAACAATGATCGAGTCTGATCCTTGGAGAGGGAGCAGAGAAATTAACCAGAGTGCTGATCTAAACTTTGTTCTCCTCTGGATTGAACGGATTCTAATGTTACTGTTTTTGGTTTCTTAGGGAGGGTTCAAGGTACATTGTTTTCAGTTAGTAACGAACCAATTTGCTCCCCCGGCCCGGCGCCCCCAGAACATTGTGTCCTGGTTTGGGAGCCCCTTCTGACTCCCCGATTGAGGATGATGAGGATGTAGAGTGTATTGGTTTTAAAATTGTTAAAGAACATTTTACGAATTTTGCCATAAATAACACTTTTTTTTACTTACTAACTTATTAAATTTTAAAGTATCTAAGTGGACACGTGGTCTAAATGTCAAGCTCATTCGGTCCACTTTATCGGTGACTGGGAGTTTGGGATTCGAATCCGGTGTGGGTACTAAGATGGGGTTAGGTGGGTCATAAACTCTTAATTATTCATCCTTCGACGCCAGTGTCTTCAAAAGCCCTATTATGCCTGAAACGATTATTTTCTTATTTTTACCACCCCGTATTACCACTTGTTTGGGTTTTCGCCGATATCCTAATTACACTAATGGGTTAAGGATGAGCAAGGTTGAATTTTAGAATTGTACCCGAATTTGCGTGGAAAACTATTTTGGGGAAAACCACCCTCAGTACACCCGACCGGGATTCTAGTCCCAATCTCCCCGTCACCGGCAGTCCAGTCTATCGAGAGAGTGACTTGTTAGACCAAGCGGCCACCGAAGCGGCTGTGAAACGAATAGCGGAACATAAAACGGAAGAATATAAACTAAACATTTTATTTGAATCGTTGAAAATAAGTAAATTGTCCGCTTTCCCAAAACCTCTCTGTCTTGGTTTTAGAAGGGGGAGCGGGGATAGTTGAGGTAGGCAACCCGACCTACACATGACAGCTCCGTGGTACGAATCTGCGAGGACTGCGCAGTTGAGTTCGTCTTGATTGATCCCGAAGGTCGACGCCGCATGATGGCGGAAGATCTCCGTGGAGGTAGTGGAGGGGGAGGGATAGATGGAAAGGGGGGAACGGACGATGTGTGTCGCATCTCGAAATTACGCTGTCCCTTTTTAATTCGACATGCCCCGCGGAGCCCATCGATGACGACATCCTTTATAAATAAATAATCCCGGCCCATTGTGATGCATTACAAGCTCGCTTGGCAGGTAACAGCAGATGCAGTAGAGCAGCGTTTCCCAATCTGTGGTACGCTAACCATCGGCGGTACGCAATATACAACTGAGGTTGTTTTTAAGCACCGCATCTAACTACCCGTTAGGGTTTTACGCATATGTAATTATTACTCTAATGTGTTAGGGATGAGAATGGCTAAATTTAGAGGAAAGTGCGCCCGCATTTGCATGGGGGAAAGTGGAAACCCGTTTAGGGAAAACCACCCGCGATCATCCCTTCATCGTCAGTCCAATCTATTGCGAGTGTGACATAAGTATTATTAATCATACAATTTTTAAAATATAATTGTAAGTATGACAACTAAACTAACATAGATTTTGACAAAATGTCTAAATATTTTATTCGCCTTTCTGTCTCTACGTCACAGTTTTGTTCAACTTACAACCAAGGCTTTATAATAAAATTTGGAGCGACCTTTTATATTTTACAAGTAAACTTTTTTTTTGTTTTTGTTTTTTTTAATGAACAGCTGGACAGGGTAGGCTGGCTACGGGACACGCGGTAAATTTGCACGCGACAAGTTGATTAAATTGTCTGTTAGAGCTAGTTGATGATAAACTACGTCACTAATTTTAAAAACGTGTATTATTTGGTTGGAAAATATATGAAAGACAAACAAATCTTTCGAACCTTATTTCCCTTTCTTTAGAAGAAATAATATTAAAAGTATTTAGTTTAATTTGATAATATCCATTTTGCCCGCCGTCGTCTAGTTTTTAGGCCGTATGCAAGAGAGAGAAAGAGTAAAAGTGAAGGGCGAGTGAGAAATGAAGTGGGCGTTGATTCACAATCTAATAGGGTACGTTCGTGCAGATGGCACAGTAGCAGACAAATCAACATAACGTCATTTCACTTCTCACTCACCCTTCACTTCAACTCATTCTCTTGCTTGCATACGGCCTTTTATGTTTACTTAGCCAAGTATTACAGTATAAATTATTTAAATGGTTGGTTTTGTAATTTTATTTTGTAGTAATGGCGTTAACGTGCAGCCAAACAAGTGGTTTAAAACTGAAAGAGTCCATTAATTAGATTACTAAATTTAGTATGATAGCCAAGTATTTGTATTAAAATACATAATTTGTATGTCTTAAATAATAATAAAAGGAAGTGTTTGTGTGCGATGCCCAGCCAAATCTACGGCACGCAGAGATCTGAAATTTTTAACGTAGGTGGACGGAAGGGGGTCCGAATGCACCTCGAAGCCGGATTTTTAAATTTTCAATTAGCTTTTTAATTAGGCTATTTTTAACAAATTTTTGAAGGGTCACGGGCATCGCCGGGCGGGATTGCTAGTTAATACTAAAACATATTTTTAGGCATGTTTTATTATTTTTATTGTGACAGTGACCTTTTGTTTTATTTTTTATTTTTTTGCATTAAAATTACAAATCTGTTAGTCAAAATTGTGTTTTATTCTTAGAAGTCCTCTTCTTTTTTACTATAACAATTGATTAAAATTATTTTTATAACAGCAAAATCCTTTTTTAACTTTATTAAGCTTATATTTGAAAGAGTCCTATGAAAAACCAAACATCCCCACTCCTTTTTAAACTACATTATTAAGTTTATATTTGAAGGATCCTTATCGAGACCAATCACCTCCCTCCCCCAACAACAGCCCCTGGATCCGCCCTTGTCTCTAATCTCTAAGCTCACGGGCTGAACTAGATGTACATCAAATAAGACGTTCATTTTTTGTCACGCGGGTGCGCGTGTCTTGTAATGAAATGAACACGTCATCAGACCTCGCTAATTCACTACCACGTCAGACACATTTGACGTGGTCATTGGTTGCACACCCGTCGCGAGAATCGATGGGGGGAAAAACAGTTCTCATGGAAGAAGTGACAAATTTTATAAAACAAGCCAATGAACATTTTATAAATAGTTTTAAGAATATCAACTTTTAAATTTACACCCGACATTAAATTTTCATTTATTTGAGTTTTTTTTTTTTTGTACCGCGTCTTAATACCCGTTCGTATTATACGCACTTACGCTAATGTGTAATGGTAGGGTGATTGTGAGATGAAATGGAGGACCTACAGTTTAACGTGGAATCCGAACCACGGTGGAGGCCTGGCATTCCACACA
>CABFWB010000196.1:0-62861 GCA_902151455.1 Timema bartmani
AAGGCTGAGATGGTATGGACAAATTATAGCTTCCTCAACCTTACCTCATTAACATAGTATACATGCACATAACAAAAACAGGTCCAGTGAAAAGAAATCCCCTTTGAAAGTGTGAGAAATAAGTAAATTAAAATTATTCTCTCGCTATTTAAGTCAAATGAAATATATTTTATTGGTTAACAAGCTCAAAGTTAAAAGAGAACTGTAAGAAACAGTGATATCTGATATAAAAAAAAGCTTTATATTTACATGTTATAATCAACACAATGTGCTTTCCTGTAACTAAAAATAATTAAAGTACATATTATGTGTTATACATCAGTTAAATAAATGAAAATTTGATTAAACTCATTCAACTGTAAAATAAAATTAGTGAAGATACTGTTTTACTGCGTCTTTATACTATCAGTAAAATTGTCTTAATTGAAATATTTTCACTTTAGGTAGGGGTCTGCGAGCTTTGGTTTTCATTTGAGTTGAACTCGAGCCGAATATTTCAAAAAACTCCCAAGTTCCTATTCATAATTTTAAAATGTTAAGATTATATTTATTTTAAAAGTAAAATATTATATTTAAAGTGTCATCAGTTAGTCAAAACACACATAAAATATAAATATCACATCTTTAAAATTTGAGATTTAAAAAGTATATGAAAACAACACAATGTTCTTGAAATAAGAATGAAGATTATTTTTATAAATAATAAATACTTTTGGAAAAAATGTTTAAAAAATAGAAATATTGGTTTTTAAATTAGAAATAAAACTTTAATATAAGAAAACACTCATATCTCCAAAGACATTAACAATTCCGAAAATTGAAAAATGACACCTGGACACGGGAATCGAACCCGAGACCTCTGGCTTAAATATTATATTTTAAAATGTGTAAACTTGACATTTTAATGAGCTAATATTTTCCCAAAATATGGTTCCATAACTTTTTTTACCTATAAAAAATGTAACAATCACATACAGGTAGAAATTTAAAATGGTTCACATTTTGTTTATTAGTCCTTAGTGTAATAATTGCCCATGATCACGTCTTCTGTTCCAATTCCATTCTTCTTTGCGCAATTGCAAATGTGTGTTGTATAAGCTCTTGCGAAATCTATTTCAATTCAATTTTTAATGCTTGTAAAAGTTGATATTCAAATTTTTAAATGAAAAATAAAACGTTCAAAATAATATTTCTAGTAAACAATATGAAATAGTAAATGTTTTTTTTTATTTAAATTTGGTAAAATATTTATTGATATGTATATCAGCACAGGTTAAGCAACATAATTCTATAACTAAATAGTAACTAAACTTAATGCTAGTTTTGTAGTTAAACAGATCAATTAATACAAGTTTTAAAAATCGTAAGTTCGAAAACATTTGAAATAATGTATTCTAGATGTTAAATTTTTAATTTAACTGAAATGAATATCTTAGAAAGGGACTAGGTAAAAATATTAAAAATAATGATTATTCAATAAGTTGGTTATTTAGCTATTATAATCCTCATTGTTTTGTCATGGCAATACAACTTTATTCATAAATACTTCAAAATGGACGACCATATTGAATATTGTTATTGGTTGAAAGTAGTTTTAAAGCTCTATTATGCTATTAATGTGAAAATTTATTAATTTTAACAATTTGTTAAGTTACAAAATGGTTTATAAGTGGAAATGCCGACATTATCTAAATTAAATAGCTTATGCTTTCCATTTAGTTTTAAAAATTGATTTGTACAGTATATCAAGTAGAAGCTCGAAAATGACAAGCCTACAAAATTTCCATCTTAAGCTTAAATGATGAGCTCAGCTGGAAGTTGGAAGTCCAAGTATTCGCAGAGCCCTAATTTTAGGTTTAATAATGTTAATGTGATATAAAATTAATTTACATGACTTTCAGTATATCTGTTAATTTATTAGGATGGTAATTAATATTTTCGTTTGCTACTTGATTCTTTTTAAATTGGGATGGGTCCTTTGATACCTCAAATCAGTAAGGAGATTTAAAGTTTTTTTTTGTGTATGAAAAAAGTGCATTGAGCAAAAACATTTAGTGATAAATAAAATGATAGAATATTAGGAAAATGGTAGAGCACAAATAAAAGTAACAATACTGACACACATTTACACACACTTCAATATTTCGATGCTATTGTAGCATCTTCCTCAGGAAGTAGTAGTAATTAGACTGTCTAATTACTACTACTTCCCGAGGAAGATGCTACAATAGCATTAAAATTAATTAAGTAATTAGACTGTCTAATTACTACTACTTCCTGAGGAAGATGCTACAATAGCATTAAAATTAATTAAGTAATTAGACAGTCTAATTATTACTACTTCCTGAGGAAGATGCTACAATAGCATCGAAATATTGAAGTGTGTGTAAATGTGTGTCAGTGTTGTTACTTTTAATTTGTGCTCTACCATTTTCCTAATATTCTATCATTTTATTTATCACTAAAAGTTTTTTTAATAACTCATCTTAGAGGTTTTCATTTTTTTAACCAGTTTTTTAATTCAGAACTAAAAGACAAAAAGAAAAAATTACTAGAATTGGCTAAAGACAACCTCTTATGCTTGCTCTAATGCATTCGAGTGAATCAACCCATCTCTATTTTCAAATAAACATCATGTGAAACATCAATTTTATTATTTGTGCATAATTTTAAAGAAATATATTTATTGTGGATAGGACCTTGAATCCCTCAAATCCTTAAAGACATACAAGATCTGAGGATTCGAGAGAATTTCAAATACAAGACTCAAATCCTTAAAAAAAAAAACTTTTTTTTCTCAATTATTCAACTGAAATTTGTTTTAGAGCTATAATACTGGTTATTGGAGGTTCAGACTCAACATAATTATAGGATGAACTTAACAACCAGAACCCAGACCAGTAATTTAACACTTAACTGAATGTATAGACTGTATAGTGAATAGATTTTAGCAAAAAAATGTTACATTAAGCTACTATTTGTATTTTATATTATTCCATTATATTTGTGTTTCCCCTTTTGTTATACCTAGATTTGAATTTGGATTTGTAAAATAGTAGATTTGATCCAACTCTAATACTTATATATATATTTTTTTAATTCAAAGGACAAAATTGTTGTTGAACATATACAATTCTACAAGATTAGAAATGTATTAGTGTGCTTGGCTCTGATCTAGAAACTCAGGGTTGGATCTTGAAATGAGTGGATTGGAGTTCTCCCCCATCATCTCCCAAACTTTGCTACCCAGATTTCAGGAAAATGCTGGTGTATTTCCTTTAAATATAACTTCTTTGTCCTGTTAGCTTAGATCAAACAGATGATTGTCTCATACCCCAGTGTAAACTAGGTAAGTATGCTGGTAATTTCGCCCACGTTTAACAATACTCTCAATAGCCAGGGGTCCGCTTCGATGACCGCGTGGTCTAACACGCTATTCTCGCAGTAGACTAGACTGCCGATGACAGGGAGATCAAGGTTCGACTCTCGGTCGGGCGTGCTAAGGTGTTTTTTTTTCCAAAATGATTTTCTGCTCTCTCTCTCTCCTTCCCTCTCTCTTATTCTCTCTCAACACAAATGTGGGAACAATTCCTATAAATATAACCTTTCTAATCCCTAGAACCATTAGAGTAATTAGTATATAAGATAAAACCCGAACGGGTAGTAAGACGTCTTTGGTGTCTGCATGGTCTAAGGTGCTACTCTTGCATTAGACTAGACTGTCGATGACGGAGAGATCATGGTTCAATCTCTGTGGAGTGTACTGAGGGTTGTTTTTTCCTAAATAGTTTCTCAATCTCTCTCCCCACAAATGTGAGTACACTTCATCTATATTCAACGTTCATCCCTGACCCATTGGCAAAATTAGTACATAAGCATATACCCAAATGGGTAGTAAAGCATAGTGGTAAAAAAATAACCAGGGGATGGGTAAATCTTTCTATAGGCCACAAAAAAATGCTCGAAATTACAAAGGCTGTATTGAAAAAACAAAAGAAAAAATGTTTTGGTGCATGTGCGTTTAAGCGTGTCTGTCAAGAATTACAAATAATAATCATGTGTATGAACTCAGGTGTTTCTACTTCCAGTATTCAATCATATATGAATAAATCCATGAGCAAATTTTAGTTCCACCCATTGAATTAATAGAGTGTAACCCGCCTCGGTGGTTGCATGGTCTAGGGCACTACTCTTATAGTAGACTAGACTGCCGATGACATAGATATTGAGTTTTAAATCTCTATCGGGTGTACTGAGGGTGGTTTTTCCAAAATATTATTTATACATGCAAATGTGGGTACACTTCCTTTAAATATAGCCTTCCTAATACCTAAAACTACTAGCATAATGATTAGTATATAAGCGTATAACCTGAACAGGTAGTAAGATGCAGTGCTAAAAAAAATTGTAATAATCTATAATTTTAATGAAATATATTTATTTAGCTCTGCGTCTTACTACTCGTGTTGATCATACGCCAATGAAATATAAATTTTAGGTGTGTGTAATTAGGCATTTTTCACTTCAAGCTGAGTTTCAATCAAGTATGAATGAAAGCATCAAGGCTTTATTCAAGTTTGAGTAATATTTACCAACATGTGTATCTATTAAAACTATAAAGTTTGATGGAGTAGAGCTGAGAAAGGTACAAAGTATAAAATATCTGGGAAGTGTGATTGAGGCGAAGAGTGGGAATAGTAATAAGAAGAAGGCAACTGGAGGATTTATATAGGTGTGTAAGAGACCTATTATGGAGAAGAGAAGTGACCTCAAAGTGTAAGGAAGTGCTGTATACTTTGTACCCATAGTCACATATGCAGCAGAAATGACGACATTGAATGTAAGAGAGACTAGGAAAGCTGAGGCCATGAAAATGATGTTTGTGAGGTGTATGTTAGCGGTCACGAGGAAAAACAGGAATGAAGTAATTTGGAAAGAGTGGGGGTAGCAGAAGTACATGAGAGAGTAGAGGAATAAAGGCTGAGATGGAATGGTCATATAATGAGGATGGAAAATGAGAGAATACCAAAGAGAATGGTGGGGATCAATTATCTAGGAAAAATACTTCAAAAAACGGGAGGAACAGATAGCAGAAAGTGTGAAGTGAGATGAGAAGAATAGAAACATAACTTTTAAAGAATGACTTTTTTTTGGTAAATGTTTTGGCCACAAATTAAATTTTTTAATGAACTTTAATGTCATTATAAAAGCTATAATTCCTTAAATCGAGACATAGGGAAATGTTGAGGGACTTTGCTATTAAATAATATCTTCAAATTGATTTAAATTGACATTTTTGAGATAGTATCAAAACTATAATTTTTCGAGTTTTGGACAAAATTTCCTAAGGCTCAACATGAACTCATATTTTTGAGTAACCACACACCACTAATAAATTTCCTCTTGTAGTAATTTTCACTAAACTGTATTGTGTATATAAAATTGATTTAAAACATTATTTATTGTGAATGAAGAAATTATATATACCGGACATACAGTAAAATTAGGTTATAATGAGATTATGGCTATAATGGGACATAATTCATTATGATTTTAACGTATGTATATTCCTATACAAATGCTTTCTTTTCAAGCTTACTAAGTGCTTCAGTGGCCATATAGTCTAAGGCATCACTCTCACAATATACTGAACTACCAATGACAGGAAGATCGGGGTTTCAATCTTAGTCAGGTGAAGCCTACTGTGGGTGGTTTTTTCTAAAAATTTTCACTATTCATCCATTCAAATGTGAATACACTTCCTCTAAATTCATCCTTACTCATCCCTGACACATTAGAGTAATTAACACACAGCATAAAACCCAAACGAGTATTAACTATTAAGCATATATACCATACACATTTTTGTAGCTATGCAAATATTCTTAGCTGTCCAGGTATTCAAAAATAAAAAATTCTTGGAATAGAAAAATAAATGAGGGGACTTAGCTTTTATGACCACCTGCATCGAATTAAGTGTACTTGGGGGGAGGGGACTGTCCCTTAACTACCTCCCCACTGTCCAACCTTTGGCCCTGATACTCCATTTACCCAAACACCTCCATGACTGTAAAATAATTTAGAAATAAGCCCTTCCATCGAAAATATCTCTTAGTTACTAAAGAAAGTATCTCTCGATTCATGAAAAAGTCAAAATTATTCGTGAGATAGAACTTGGTTCAATGTACCTACATTGTGAAAGAATAAAGATGACAATCAACATTGGAAAACAACATAAACGAAACCCACTGGTGGCCGCGTGGTCTAACATGCTACTCTCGTGATGATGGGGAGATCAGGATTCAATTCTAGTCGGGTTCAACCGAGGGTGGTTTTCCCTAAATGGTTTGCCAAACAAATGCAAGTGCATTTCCTCTCAATTAAACCTTCCTAATTTTTAAGCCATTAGTGTAATAAGTACATAACCCGAACAGGTAGCAAGACACGATGTTTAAAAAAAATAACCGAAAAAAAAATGTATATAGTGTGAGCTTACAAACATTAATGAAGCATTGCTTAAAGCATACAATCCTATTAATACAAATAATATGTAAGTATGCAACTTTTATTTTTCTCCTCCAAAATTATTATATTGTACTTATTGTTATTATATTTATTAACATATTTATTTCATTTAACTAATCACACATTGATGTATTTAATATATTCGATCAAATTAATGAACGTTGGCGAAACTCCACATTGCCTTTTATGGGTGTAAGAGAGAAAGAGATACCCGAAAGTTTCCTCTTCTCTTACACAATTATATGCAGACGACAGCTCGACAATTTCAGCCACAGATGTCCATCCAGTTAGTTAAAATAGAAATCAATGCGTTATGGTCAGTTGTAAAATGTCTTTTCTGTAATAAATATAGATATACCTCAATGGATCGACATGCTTTTTCTTTATTTTAATTTAGCTTATTAACTGTTGGCAACACTTTTTTTTTTTGCTGTCAAAGTCATGTGTAAATTTTATTATTAAATAAATAGTTGATTTCATTACTCTTTTACAATTTTGTGGTTTTGTAACAATTTGTTTATTCATATGTTTCTAAAATAGGCCTAATACAATTTTATCTTCAATTTATAATTTGGTTTAAAAGCAGATACGCTTAGAGTTAAATTTAAAGGCTAATAGTGTCAAGGCATGTTAAAATAAGACATTCATACAAACATTTTGTAGGCCTATAGATTGTTTTATAGATGTTTCTAATATACTATATAACGTACTAATTCACTAACCATCACGAACATTTAATATGTTTCGCAAACGGTATGATGGAATAGAGTCTCAAGAGGATCCGTTAATACACGAATCAAATCAAAATACCATTGATGGCACAGGATCAAATAGTGGATTTGTGGTAAATATTTTGTAATTTGGCAGTGGTGATTTTGAAAATCTTGAATGCCTTAAGCTGGGGTGCTAGTGAGCGCGAATTTAGTGCATTAATTTTGCAGTTTTTATAGCATAAACATTTTTTGGCCAAAATAAATGAAATTTTTCTTCGATAGACTTATAGAGCCTAGTTTTCTGCACATGCTAATCTCAACAGTTGTTGAATATCTGTCATGAGCACAGTGGCATTTAATGACAAATTTTTAAATGAAGAGGAAAAGTTGTCATTAAATTCCAGAACACCCTTGGCAGATATTCAAGAATTGTTGAGATTAGCATGTGCAGAAAACTAAGCTCTATGAGTATATAAAAGAAAAATTTGATTTATTTTGGCCAACAAATGTTTATGTTATAAAAACTTCAAAAATACTTCCTTAAGCTCACGCTCACTAGCACCCCATCTTAAGATAATAATTTTAAGTTGGTTCACATTTTTGCCTACGTAGGTAATATATATAACGGGTATTAACACTAGGTAGGTAATAGACAATATACACAGGGACACATTCAAGAGAATTTTAGACTTTTTAAATATGAATACCTATTAAGTCCAAATATAGAAAATAAAAACTTAACTTGCCTATTTCTCAGAGTATCGTTTGGCCTTAGTCCTCACCATTTCTTGAAACGCTGAACCTCCGAACCAACCTAAATGTCCACCTAAAGAAATAGAGACTGTACACACACAAAACAAATCCATTTTTATCACTAGGCCTATACTTACCGAAAAATGATGGCACAGCAATTATAAAAAGAGAGAGAAAAAAAACCACCTCACCTTCCTCTTTTGAAATGTCCTGTAGGCCACATGTCTTGGTAATTGGCAAGCATGTGGCACATCTCAAACTATATTCCAGAGAATCATTTTTTTATAAACATGCAATAATTGTCTACAAAGACCACATTTCACCCTTTCCGTAGTAAACCCAACTCTGGCATGAATTAAACACAACTGGACCATGTTATAGATCACTAGATCAAGTGCTACTGACATAGTTTTGAGAAAATGAGCTTTTAACAAAACACAAAGAAAAAAATTGTAACACATTCAAAAAAATAAATTAATATAATTTTTGGAAGATAACTTGATTCCAACAATTAAGCATAAACTTATAACTTATTTGATGTTCAATTAGGCTAAACTTAACTATGGAAGATAAAACATTAATAAAATGAGCTTAATTCAAATTGTAAATTTTATATACTAAAACTTGAGTGTATTGTTTCTATTTTCAGGGCCCCATCAATACTGATGTGGAACATCTAGATAACACTGGTAGTTGGCAGAGAAAGAAAGATGCTCCTAATAAAACACAAGCTGGCCCACTCAATGTTTTATCATCCAAGTATGAAGTAAGTCAGTCACAATAAGGATTGATGATAAATTGTGTTAGTCTAAAACCTCTCTGCAGATTAAAAGATAATATTGGAATTAACAGATAGAAATAAATCATCTTGTGAAAATTAGAATTATGGAATACTTTTTATCATTTATGTACCTACACTATAATATTTTGACCTATTTTGTTGTTTTTTGTTTTTACTTATCTCTTAGGCTACATTAATTTAACTACAACAATCATTTGCTATTATAGCAAACAAGCTTTGCAACCAAAATATTCAACATTCACGATAAGCCCAATTTTCACAAATAATTGTCAATTTACCCGCCTCGGTGGAGTAGTTGGCTAACGCGCTAGCTGTGTTGAGCTCGACCGCCGAGGACGGGGAGATTGGGGTTTGAATCTCGGTCGGGTGAACTGGGGGTGGTTTTTCCTAAATGGTTTTCCACTCTCTCTCTCTCCACGCAAATGCGGGTTCACTTCCTCTAAATTCAACCCTCCCAATTCCTAATCCATTAGCGTAATTAGTACTTAAGCGTATAACCCGAACGGGTAGTAAGACGCGGTGCTAAATATTATTATTATTATTATTAATTGTCAATTTAGCTCGTTGAGGTCATGTCAGACCTTGACTTCGAATAGCAGGGTTCAAATCCCAACCTGTTTCACTGGAGGTGATTTTTTATTTCTTAGTTTTCAACATTAACTTACTTCTAAGTGAACGCAGTTGCATTAAATTTCAACCTCTCTCTTTGACTGAATATATATTGAGATTATGACTGGCTTCTTGGTCTAGTGGTCAGGGCTACTAATCTAGAGGTCCCAGGTTTGATAAACCGCGGTAGGCTTACCTAATCCACCTATAGGTATTCTTCCCAAAAGGCAAATTGTTTCTATGGTCACCATGGTCTTGTTATTAGGTTTGAGTTAGTTTTAAGACTTCTACTGGCACCACATAATCATCATAATCATCATCATCACCACCATCACCACCACCATCACCATCACCATCACCATCACCATCACCATCACCATCACCACCACCACCATCACCATCAAGTTGCCCCAACCACAGAAGTATGTTACATCGCCTATATAAGCCAACACCAGTAGAAGGCCAGAAATGTTGTGCTGACAAACCTTGATGGCTTTAGAAAAAAAAAGAAGGAAAAAAAAGATTGCAATAATTATCAAGTGTTGTGGAGCCGGTACGCCAAGTCTTCGCCTTCGATTTGATAAGCCAAGCCTTTGACTCCTACATTTTTCTACTATCTGACTTCATAAATGTCTTTACTTTACATCCATCACTGTTTCCAGCTTATAACCTGTGTCAATTTATTATCCATCCATATATTTTTCCACTACCGGCTGGCTAGGCCTGTCGTAGCTTCATATGCCTTATACTCTAACTTAAATCTAAAACAGCCACAACATCCAGTCCTCGGCCGTTAATTCATCACTGTGATTGTTGTCAATAAATTAAGTGTGTTAATTTTTATTGTAGCTTTTAATTTTTGAATGTATTTTTAGAGTGATTTATTATCCATTATTGGCCATTTATTTAGAGTCCAAACAAATACATTTTAAACATCTGCAACTATGTTAATTAAACTTTTTGCTAGGTACACAATGAGTGCAATTTATGAAAATGGGTTGCCAGGGAAAAAAGGTTGGGAGCCACTGGTATAAGAGAATTTCTTTAGAACTCATTATGAGTATATAATAGATATTTATATCTAATCTATAATAACTACGTACTAAGGTCCAGTAGGACCGTAGTATTGGGAATCAACCCTATTCATGAAATTCACTGAGTATTACCCCCCAACAAATAGTTTTATAAAATGGGATCCTATTTTGAAACTATCCTACTGTTCTGATTAAACGGTTGCATTCCATTTTATTATATTTTGAGATAATATATCATGCCAATCAATTTAAATGCTATGCAGCATTATTTATGTTACAGTTAGTTGATTTCGAAGCTCAACAAGAGGCAAGCGACCTGGAAAACAGGGAAAAGTCAGGGAATTTACTTGATCAGGGTAAAGTCAGGGAATTTGATCAAATTTCTGTAACTTTCACATTTTCACTAATGAAATATGCAACTTTTATTTACAATAGTAAAACTAACATATTTTTCCCCCATCAATACACAATAGGAATCTATTTTAACTCATTTGTCCTGGGTTGAGTATGCTAATCTCAATTCTCAAAGTCAAAAAGTTATTTTCAAGTGGTCTTCCACTCCTCTATGACATGTCTTTAACCAAAGTTGAGGCATGGTTATGCGCATGTGTGAGAATTGATCATGCTATATAGGAAGAAGAAACTAAATAATGTGTTTAGTAACAATTTTAATTTTATTTGTGTAAGAGAATCTTTTAATGTTTCAAATTGATCTGACTGAAATCTAACATAGATGGCACTACCCATTAGCCCATCTTGTAATGACATTGATTTTTCCGTCCTTATTAATATTTAAAATCATATTTAAATGTAAATATTTTCATTTTTTTTCTTTTCAGTTATTTTAAATTAAATTCATCTTTTCTAAGCGACAGCCATTTTTCTATTTTTCTTTCTTTAAGCTGCACGTGTCCGAAGCTTGGTTTATTTCTGGGTTGTATTACGCAGTATTTAAGAGCAGGTGCATAGTTAAGCCATGGCTATTTTTAATTTTCACGCTCAGATAGAATAACCCCATTGATAGATGGAAAGAAATCAAGTAGTGATCTGGGTTTGAGAGTACAAAACTATGGGGAATACAGACACAAGCTTTGAAAAAGCATAGTTTTGAACTTGTCTTCCCCGCTGAATCGGCATGTGGAACAGCTATGTTTTGAACTTTCGTTATAAAATGTATAATACCAACATGTTTGAGTGTTAAATGGTGTAACAAACAATACGTATGTATGTAAATATCAACAAGTAACATCCTATCAATGCAGTTCAATATGACATAGCTGAAAGATGACAGACAAGAGCTTTCCAGACGACACCCTTACGTAAGATAAGAAACAAGGATGGCGAACGGCTCGTAACTAAAGGAGCCCAACTCGTGGTTCGTAACAATCTCTTTAGGTTGATACCTTTTAACACCTGCAAAGAGTGACATAATTTCATAATAGTTTTATGTGTATTAATATTTTATTGCATTAAATTATGATCTTAAACAAATTATGTTTGAATATATAGTGACAGGAAAACTGGCTCTGGAAAACCTGGAAAAGTCAGGGAATTTTAAAATATGGTTTGGCTGGACACCCTGCAAGCCAACTTCATATTATAGGAACTCTGATTCTATTTTGGTCTATGCCTATAGTATTTTACTATGAATAGATTTGTCCGACATACCAGTGTCGAGAAGTGCAAGTTTCCAGTGTTACCACTTGTAACAGTTTTAGATGAAATATGATTTTTAAACATAAGAAAGCTAACTTACACAATAGTAATGTACTCTGGAATCACGCTTGTAAATCTCAAAATGGAATGCCTAAGTTCAACTGTTTGAATACATTACAGTGGCTACAATAACTGTTAGGAACTTCGGACTACGAAAGTGCAACATTTCAACAATGCCCTTTGAGAGGCATGAGCATAAGTTATGTTACACCGACTTTGGTGGCCACTCTTGCAATATACTAGACTGCCGATGTTAGGAAGATCGAGGCTTTAATCCCGATCGGGTGTACTGAGGGTGATTTTTCTAAAATGGTTTTACACTCTTGCTCCATACAAATACTGGCACACTTCTTCTAAATTCATCCTTCCTCATTCCTAACTCATTACTGTAATTAGTACATATGCGTATAGCCTGAACAGGTGGTAAGACGCAGTGCTAAAAAAAATTATGTTGGATGTCAGGAGTGAGGTTGTGCTACAATAAGTGTGACTGGGGCACCAAGCACAATAAAGCCATTTACTCTCATTTTATATGTCCAGGATATCTTCTACTAATTTCCAAGTTTCACTTGCACTAATGTAAAGCAACATACATTGCACAAGGTCACCTTTGACAAAAAAGGACAAGTTTTTAAATAGAAAATGGTGATCTCTGTGTTTTTACTATTTTCTCTCCATGTTAATCTTAGTCAACATCTTCTAATGCAGTGGTTTTTAGCCTTTTTATCATTGCAGACTCAGACACCCAATGGATTGCTCAAAATGTTCCCATACCTCTTTTGCCAAACTGTCAAATCATAATTATCACTACTGATCCATTGAAAATACACAAGCTAGCTACAGATGCTAAGATTTTTTCTATTGTTCCTAAGATAACAATATTCTCATACTACTGGCTGGCCACACGTTGTTTTGGAACCAAAGTATCATCTAATACTGAAGACATCTTTTTGGCCTCGCTGCCTCAATTTGGAGTGATAATGGTTATAGTTTATTTTAATCTAAAGTTAAAAAAAAAGTTCAGACGTCGATTCCCATACCCTCAAGGGAAATGGATAACCCCCTGCATTAATACCATAAGCATTTTCAATTAAGGGATAATTGGCAACATGGTCACAGGAATTGAACCTTGGATCTTTGGCTTTGCGCATCCCTATCCTGTTTCTCCTTTTAACAGTTAATCTGCTCCTCACAAAATGCATTCTCATAGCCTCTACTTTCCTAGTCTTTCTTACATTCAATGCTATTTAAGTATCGAGTCTAATTGTGGTAAGTTGACTGGTAAAAGTTTCCTCCACTCAGAGCTATCCACATTCACAGCCATGACTCATAACTGGCTTACATGCTGGAATTCACCTTTATCACTTTAAGATATATTTAGATGAACTATTCTAAAACTACCCTCCTCAAACCTGCCTGTTAGATTAGTAATCCAACTGTTAAAACATTAATTTAAAAAAAAAACACCTCATTTTCACAAAATATGTTCATTTGCTGGACACATAAGCCAGACATTTCAAATTGTAATTTGTGAACATTTGTCTACCTATGACATTTATTAATAGTGAACTATTTATATTTAATTTTATATTTTCACTATTTTTTTTATTGATAATATTTATATGATTTTCTTTCTAGAGTTTGGATTATGACATTTGTGAGAATCACCTGCTCTTGGATGAAGAGCGTTCTAGAGGTTACAAGTATGTTGTGAAGAAGAACTTAGCAAGATGGTTTATATTCCTATTAATAGGAGTTATCACTGCTATTGTGGCCTGCGGCATTGATATAACTATTGAAGAGTTCTCAAAAATAAAGTACAAGACTCTAAAATATTGTATCCTTACTTCATTAGTATTACATTAAATATATAGATGTGTGTTTGATACATTTTAACTTCTATAGCCTGTACACAAACATATTTTTGAGTGTATTTCATTGATGGTACATAGTGCCAACATTTTGAGACTGACACCTAGCAGCCTTCTTTCTTACAGGTAGTAATTTAGAAGACTTATGCAATTAATAAAGATTATATGAATTTGTTAAGTAGACACTTAACTAACTCATACTTATTACATTTTTCATATAAACAAACAAAAATAATGGTATTATAAGTTTTATTAGGCTCAACAACTTTCTCTAATCTATTAACTCATTGTTAATTCAACATTTACTTCATCCCATGGGCTGGTTATGTTTGTGAGTGTGATGATGATTTTCTTTGTAGTTTGTAGGAGAGCTGCCTGATCAGCGCTATCTATGTTTTGAGGAAGACTGATTGGAGCCTCCGAAGTGGCTATATTTGTCAAAAATGAATGGATTAAGGTGAAGTCGAATTGACTTAGAGATATTTCTTATTTTTCTTCAGTTTTCATGACCTCTCAACAAGGTTACGTATCATTTTCTACATTTTCCTCGAGTTCAATCCTGCTATGGTATGTTTTTAATAAATACAAACAAATTACCCTTTTAAAATGAAATGTCATATTATTTACAGTACAGTACTTAGATCTAAGACTCTAGCTATCTTCCAATGTCTACCAGTGATCTCCTAAATGTCTTTGTGTTGAGGATGTTCATCTGAGAGAGAGGGATTATTAACAAATTGCATTACATTTATTTTTGTTTATTTATAGTTATATCTGTAACATTACAAGCTAATTAATTATTTTTCTAATCCTAGAAAATTCACCAAATTTGTGTTAATTACTATTATCTTTAACTTGATTTACCAGTCGTAGACAAATGTGTCACAGAGAACTGTTTGTATATTCCACTATTGGTGTGGATTACTACAAACATAGGTCCAGTTTTTTTGGGATCATTACTTGTCTCATATGTGGAGGTGAGTGATGTATTTTATTTTTAAAATTCTGTTTTGAATTAAAAAAGCTTTTTAAATTAGCTTAAAATAGTAAATAAATGTTTGGCCTATTTCAAACCTTAGCAGTTTGATAATGATAACTCAATATAGGTTGAATCCACCTATACTTGAATTTTAATATTGATTTTACCTACAAATTTTAAATCTGAATATATATATCTCTATAAGGAAAACCTCTTTTCGCTTTATTAGATAATTGTATTATATTTGAAGAAGGTATAGGAAAGGTGGTAGAAACATATAAATGGGACGAACACAATATGGCTTTTACAATGAAAAGAACAACACAGTTCACACCTTACATTGCTGCCATTGGACAATGAGGTAATGGTTTCCTCTTAAAGAAAATCAATGGTCACCGCCCAATCCCCCGACCTAGGCTTCATTCTCTCGGAACTCATCAGGGAGGAATGTGAAACGCGCAACACAACTTCCTAAAAGAGGAAACCAAAAAAACACAAAAGGGAGAAAATGGAGAATGGTAAAGAATGATAGAGCACATAGGAACATGTAAAAGGTATAACATTAAGGACTAACACAGGAAAAGGACATTGGATACAAATATATAAATCTGAATATATGCATCTTATAAAACGTAATGTTCTAATTTTCCACATTTGTAAGATAAACTTTTTTTCTTCAACATTAATTCTCTAGTTGCTGAAGAAAATAGAATTAGTAACTAAATGTTAACAATTTTTTGCTAAGTTATAACGTAAATTCACATTCTTATAGGTGGAAATTTCTGGTCTGTGATGTTGTTAGGTTTGTCTTAAAATTATTTTGGGAACTAGGATACTAAGTGTCATAAAATCTCTATGATCAAAAAGTATTCATATTAAAAAAAAAATGTTAATCTTGAATACAACTTTTTTTCTAATCTTTAAATATCCTTAAGAATTCAACCCAACCCTGAAACTCTCTTTGCTTTCAACTTGGGAGAATTGTGTGGTTAAGAATTATAAAAGTAAGTTGTACTTCTTAATTTCTGGTTAGAATAATGATTCCACTTTTTTGGTTCCAGTGTTTATTTCAACTTGATGTTACTAAATAATATTGTTGTAATTTAAAATTATTTTAATCAATAAGAGTCCAGACACAAACTTTTGTAAAACTATTGTCAACTTAATGTTAATACTTATTTAATATTTATAAGTATTTTGTTTTTATAGCCTGTTGCGGCAGGTAGTGGAATTCCACAGGTGAAGTGTTATCTGAATGGTGTAAAGATTCCCCGAGTTGTTCGAATAAAAACCCTAGCAGTAAAGGTAATTGGTGTCGTCACATCTGTGGTCGGTGGACTTGCGGCTGGCAAGGTAAATACTTTTATCTTCTCATTTCAATTAAAACTCAAATTTAATACATGTTTTAAAAAATTTGTTCGAAGCATGGACCTGCAACCTTTTTGTAGGAGTGAGTCACACTAAAAAAGTAAAATTAAACAGTGCAATCCATCTTAACAAAAGCATGATATTAATTGCACTGTTACAGAATAGTTATTGGCGACATGTGACTAAATAGACATAGATCGCCATGTATAGATCCTTATCTGGACCTATACCTACAAATTAAAAAAAAAATGCTCAAAGTGTGAATGTGGTGTCAATTATCACAGTTATAAGTTAGGGTGTACAATGCCATTATTTCTAGTGAAGTTAAATTTGAGGATTAGTTTCTTTTCTAAGTTCCTCTTCTCTATGTGAAGTAATTTATATAACCCTTAGGCAGATGCCGATCATTTAATTTATTATTATTATTAGTTATTATTATTATTATTATTATTATTATCATCATCATTATTATCATTATTAACTGAAACTAAATTGAGTAGCTAAGTTAAAAAATAATAAGAGCAGTCCAGAATTATTTTTTTTGTTTGATGCTCACAAAGTGTTGACATTGAAATCTACCCTCAACCAATATATCTCACTTCCTATCTCACTTGAAAGCTGCCAAGTATGAATCACAAGACTTTTCTCACTAGCCAGTAAACCCTCCCTCCCTCCCTCTCCTTCTTTCCACTTGCCAATCCCTTCCCTGTTGATTAGTCTGGACTTATATGTGGCAAGTCACTACCTGACTTCTCGTTTACACACTTCAGAAGATCTAAAAATATCAGCGAAAATAATTATAATTAAACAGATTCAAATTGCTGATCATCAGCCTGCTTAACTTATTGTGCTATAGTCGGCTTGATTATCGGATCGGCAATCAGCGTTGGCCCAGCCCTAATTTTATTTTAAATAATAAAAAGGATATTCCTATCTTGATTGAACTATATAATGTTACTCTTACACTAAATCCTTAGACAATAATTGCTCCTTGTGCTCTTACCTACAGTAACTACAGTACTACATGTAGTAACCAACATTGCTGGGCATGCAGACCAAGGTAACAGTCTCGTTTTTTTCTATTTTACCTATGAGGTCAAGGTTTAAAACTCAGATGGGCGTACAATGGCGGTTTTCCTATAAGATTTCCCACTCTTTGCTAATGTGGCTATCCTCTCTCTAAATAATACCTTTCTCATTCCTATGATAGTAAATAAAATGTGGATATCCTGGATGGGTAGTAAGATATACTGCACAGAAAAAAAGGTATCAAACGTCTCACTTATAACAACATGTATTGTTAGGAAGGTCCCATGATACATTCTGGAGCTGTGATTGCAGCAGGAATATCACAAGGGAAAAGCACCTCAATGAAAAGAGATTTGAGAATATTCAAATATTTTCGCGAGGACCATGAGAAGCGAGATTTTGTGTCTGGAGGAGCAGCGGCAGGAGTTGCGGCAGCATTTGGGGCGCCAGTTGGTGAGTACAAACTGCTTTGCTTTTTGTTTGGAGAGTGGGGGTGGCGAGGTAGGCAAAGAACACAATTATTATTTTGCCGATGTGATGCCTGGATTTAAGATGTATTATTTTAAAATACATAATTTTTCTTAGTGAAAACCAATTTTATGTAATAATAAAGGAAATGTCAAATAGAAAGTATTTATCAAAATAAATAAAGACGAAAACACCTATGTGTTATGAAAGCAGTTCTGTTTGTCTTTACTGTTGTGTTGTATGACCAGGTTAATATGTAATTCATACAAAGTAATAGCAAAGACAAGTTTCCTATCACTTTCACATTGTATATATTATCATTGTTTATTTTAATATTTTATTTAAATTTTTGCATATGTTAAAACATTTTAAATGTAGTTTAATGTGTTATTAATGTGAATTTCTCATTAACTTGTAAAAAAAAGTTTTGATTTTCTTTAAATACTTAAAAGCTGTAATTTATTTTATTATTAATGTTTTAATAATTGACATGGCTATGGGCTTGTCTCATTGTATATTCAAACTTAGTTAAATTTTTAAAAATATTTTATTTATTGGAAGTATTTAACACACATTTTCTGAACTGACTGATTATATCAACACACGAGAATTTATATGAGCGAAAGTGAAAGGGCTTACCAATTTTGCCAGGAAAGGTATTTTCACATACTTCATGGTTCTTTAAATGCCACAAGTTACATGGGACTGACGGCTTTACCTCCCCTCCGAAGGAAGTTGTGCTACATATGTTTATCTCAAGAATAATCTGCTGACCCCAGCTGGATTTGAACCCATCAGGTCTTGAGGTGAGCACTTTACCCCAAGACCACCGAGGTTGACCTTAATCATTAAAACACATTTGATATCAAATATATTCTAACCAATACTAACATAGTTTGTTTCATACATTTATTGTTCACATGACAAATTGTTTTATCATGTAGGTGGAGTGTTGTTCAGCTTGGAGGAAGGTGCCAGTTTCTGGAATCAAAGTTTGACATGGAGGATATTTTTCGCCTCTGTAGTCTCCACATTTACTCTCAATGTGATTCTCAGCACATACCATGGTCATCCAGGTGATTCTTTATTTTAATTTGAGCCAATAATATGTTTGGGCATTTCACCCTTTTAAAAGTAAGGCAATGGGCATTTTTTGGTATAAGCTTCATATAAGGAGTTTCAGGAAAGTTTTTCTCTGGTATATTTTAATTACTTTTTGATAAAATGTAAACAACACTCACTTTTTAGTCATTGAAATTTAATTGACCATTTTTAATTTGAATGTTTTTCAATCATTGTACACCTTTTTTCCCCTGAGTATCTTAAAGCTGATTAAAATAAAGCCCACAAAATGTCATACATGACAACTTGAAAGCTCAACGTGTGTAACTAGTTGTAACTTATTGTTTCAGGTGAACTGACTTATGCAGGACTTTTGAATTTTGGCAAGTTTGATACGTATGACTTCAAAGAGTTGCCCATCTTCTTGGTGATGGGCTGTATTGGTGGATTGATGGGATCTTTATTTAATCACATAAACTACAAACTAACTGTTTTTAGAATGAGGTTAGATTCTTTAAATGGGATAGTATATTTTTAAGCCACAAACATTATAGAGCTAAGCAAATAGTATGTAAATAAATGAATGAGAAATAAGAAACGAACATTCTCAGCAAAACTATTCAACACTAAAACAACACAATAGTTAAAAAAAATCCCAATTTCTAATTATAATTTTGTAAGGGAAACCTCTTTTCACTTTTTGAAGTAACTTTTTTCATTTACAATAACTATTTTTTGAATTTTCAGATCTTGATTCAAGGAACCCAATTTTAACTATTATAAAGACAATGTGTTTTAATGTATTTTTCAATATTTTTTTAAATATTATGATTTTGTTAACTAGTTCTTATTTTGTAGGTACATTCGAAGGAAATGGCTGAAAGTACTTGAAGCTGCTCTAGTTGCTGCTATTGCTGCTATTTTTGGGTTTATTATGATGGTATCTATTAATGATTGCAAACCTTTAGATAAAGATCCCACGCTGTTTCCTATTCAGGTATTTTGAATCATTACATTTTAGCTTTTAATATAAGTTAATTATGTTTTTACCCTTTATTTATAAAATACACTTTGTTTACACATTGATGATGATTATAATGACGATGACTCTGTTTACACTGAAAGCTAGCATTACTACTATAACTGATAACACTATGGTATTATATTATAAGTTATGCCATAGTGGAACCATGCAAGGTAAGCTTGTTACTTATCAGGGTAAACTGAGTATACATCACACAGTTTTTAACGTTATATGTAATTTCTTAGATTTCAAGCTTCAAGCCAAGCTCTAAATAGATTCAAGTTCATGCTCAAAATTTCGAGCTCTTTGAAAAATTATTTTTCTTGGCCTTTCATTGTGTGTTTGGTGATGAATAACAAATTACTTACACTTTTCTCTACTTGTTGGGATGTGTTTTGTGACAATGAAGTTTAAAAGTTTGGGAGGGTAGGGAGGTGGTGAGGGGGGTAGAAGAACCTAACAAAGAAGTTTTTTTTTGGCTTGGATGTGATGGCAGATTATGAAGTTAGAATAGTTAAAACATGATGTAAAAGCTTATCACTAAACTCATAAGCTATTTGATGTACTGATACTAATTATTGGAACAAATGATTGAACCACTTTAAAATAAATATATTCTATTGTACAAATTGTTATTGCTGCATAAATCACATTTTAATATTGTTTCAGATGCATTGTAGTGATGGAGATTACAGCGCAGTGGCGGCAATATGGTTCCAAACTCCGGAATCAAGCGTGAAATCTTTGTTTCATGACCCTCCAGGTGAGGCACCTAATCTTTATATGAAATAATTGAAAATTTAAGTGATCGAAAAGGAAACTAGCCTGAAAAATATAAATATGTTAGATCTTTATGAAAACCCTTGATAGAAGAAGAAGAAGAAAACAGGACGAGAAAAAATTATAAATTTTATGCTGAAAGGAAATCGGATTAGATGGGCGGGGGCATGTTGCTAGAATGGGGCCAGAATGGAGAGCAAGAACGTCACTGGAAGGAATACTAGATTGCCAATAGATCTCGGGTCGACCAAATACCAGGTGGTAGTACGGACTAAGTAAAGGTATGAATGAGCTGGAAGGGAAATTGAACACATGGAAGGAGGTGGCACAGGACAGGATAAGATGGAGGCAGTTGTTTGAGGTCAGTGCATGATCTAAAGGGCCCCTGATAGCCAGATAATAATTTATAGAAACAAATAAACTTTGTCTCTTAAAGAACTCAAATCACGGTTGATTAACAGGGATTTTAGACACCTAGTTATGCTCAAACCATAAATTGTCTATAAGTCCGATTTTCTGCATTCTCTTGACAACAGCAAAATTGGAATCATTATAACATATTTTTATTTGAATCCCTGTCGGGTGTACCCACGATGGTTTTTCCTAAATGTTTTCTCACTCTCCATCCACACAAATGTGAATAAATTTTCTATAAAATTCTGCCTTCCTCATCCCTGTTTCATTAATGCAATTAATTAATGGTGTATAGCTCAAACAGATACTAATAAAAACCAAAATTAGGGACAGGAGCTTTGAATTTGATATTTTATCAAATCCTTGAAGTCTTAAATATTTTTTTACGGTTTTGATGCGTTTGAAGATTTTAGGACATATTAAATACAAGATTAAAAAAAATTCTTCAAAGTTTGTAATGGATTTTGTTTAGAAATGAAAAACTCTATTGATCGTTCACCCCAACATTGTTGCAGAACGATCCTATCGACCAGACCCTAGAAAACTAATTTAGCACTTAAATGAATGCATTATTTAAAAAATTGTTTACATTTAGTTATGATTTCTATTTTCTATCGCAACTAATGAATTAAAAAAGTTAAGTAAATCTCATGTTTACCATGTTTCATAGGTAAAATGAAGATTCATATTTGATATTTGAATTAATAACATAGTGGTTTTGACCCATCTCTAGTAAACATAGAACTTGGCACAAGTTGTAGGGGTGTGTGAAGCTTAGAAACCTTGACTTGACCTCAAAACAAAGATCAGCTTTGACTTTGTTTCGAAAAAATTCCGGCTTCGACAGTTTGTCATTAAAAATGACAGCTAAAATACTCAATTTATGGTGAATTATCGCCATTATGAGCTGTTAAATGCTTTACAAATCAATATTCAGGTGTATAAATCTGAAGTAATTGAATTGTAAGCTGTGATAATAATATTATTTATCAAAATTAAACAAATTTTATGAATTATTGTGCAATAAAACATTTCCCAAGTAATTTTATTGCATAAAGCTATAAATAACCACAATATAATATTTTTTCAAGCATAAAACTACTAACAAAAACTATTCAAGCTTTGATTCTGACTTTGAGAATATTTATTTAATGTATTCGATTCGTGTTTGCTTCGAATTGAAAAAATGTACTTCGCAAACCCCTAACAAGTTGTGTACGTTATATAATAGAATGTTTCACTCTCTCAGGTTCACACAAATTTATTTCCCTGGGCATATTCTTCTTGCTGTACTTCCTGCTGTCTGTGTGCACTTATGGACTGAGTGTATCAGGAGGCCTATTCATCCCGGCCATCTTGACAGGCGCAGCGTGGGGCCGCTTGGCGGGAATGAGCTTGACCACCATGCTTCCAAATTCTGTGAGTCAACGTTCATCATACTTTATTACTACACACTACACAAGCCCGCCTGACCACCACATTTTCCTCAAGGGTTCGGTAACCCATCTACCCCTACTACTACTACCACCTTAAATATCATGTAACACCATAAATAGCACAAATCTGGAAAGCCAATCAGAACAGCTCAGCTCGGTACACTAAAAGAGTTAAGGGTTCACTCGAAAAACAATATCCTGTAAACAATATCTTTTGAAACTAACCTAATTTAAGTGGTTCTTGTGATAGTAAATCAAATTGGATTTTTATTTATTTCTGATTTTATTGCTGTAATGAATATGATGGTAAACATACTTTTCAATAACTGAATCAAAAACCCAATATTCCCTTTATTTTCAATTATATTCACAATTGTAGTCATTGACAATAAAACAAAGAAAATCCGTTAATAACAAACAATTATGGCTACCACAAGGCATTTCAAACATAAACAGAAGATATTTTCCGTCAGCTATGTTCACTGGCCTTTAATTGTACAGGGTCTATCTCACATTCTCATCGGCCGATACATCTGAAGTTCAAAGGTTGTTAATGCTCAACTCTTTGCATAACATATACAAACTAAATCATACTCGTTAGCGAGTGATAGCCTGTCATCATCATCACAAACTAAAATGTTAAAAGTTAAATCAACTTTATATTTTTTCACTCTATAAATCTAAACATAATATTCTCTTCAAGAGCTAAATAAATTATGAGCACACCTCATCTTTTGACTCTTAACACAATCAATTCTCAAAAAATTCCTTCTAATTTTAAAATATTGGTTGACACATAGACCTGGGTAGATCCAGGGAAGTATGCATTGGTCGGAGCAGCCGCTCAATTGGGTGGTACAGTTCGAATGACAATCAGCCTCACTGTTATTCTTATCGAAGCAACAGGTAACATTACCTTTGCTTTTCCTCTTATGTTGTCACTCATCATGGCCAAGTGGACTGGAGACATTTTCAACGAGGTATGTTGCTCTTCTCTTTTGTTTGGTAGTGTTCGCTTTATTTTCAATTTTAATAGTTCATGCAGCTGTACGCATTGTATCAACCCTATGTTACATCTGTTATTAAGTATTTAATACACTAAATGAACTCGTCAGATCAGAAATATAAGTGGATGATAAAATATGCTGTGATGTTATTAATTTTTAACTGTTATTTATAGGGTATTTATGATATTCACATCAAACTGTCGCAAGTTCCTATCTTGCAATGGGAGCCACCACCACTTTCAAATAAAATATATGCTAGTGAAGTGATGAACCACGCTGTGGTTGTCTTGAAAACGGTTGAGAATGTTGGTATTATTGTTGACATTCTGAAGGCAACACCACACAATGGGTTTCCTGTAGTAGATCCGTGCACTGAGAGAGAGGTGAGCTTCAATTGTTTGTTTTTATTATTTATTATTTGAGACATGCAAAAGGTGAGGTTATGTTTAATGGAAAAGTGGTGTTATTTTTCTCAAAAAGCGATGATATTCTATGTTAAAAGTGATTTTATTATTTACATAAATACGAGTTGAATTAGTATTCATTAAAAAAACTATGATAAAATTGTTTACATCATTCATAATGTCTAACTTGATATCTTAATATTTATTACCTTCGAGTTTTACAAATAGCAATATTGAAATAATCGATTATAAATTTATGTTTATACCAAACATTAATAACACCAAAACATGTTGTCATAGAAGACTAAACTACTATCAAATAAGGGAAAGGAAATAAAGATAAATAAGATATAATTATGATAAACATGACCACCTGTAGCAAGGTTCCTATATATTATATTCCTTGCTTGAACCTAGCGTGAAATCTTTTAGAGGCTGAAAACAAAGAATCGATCTTTAGAAATCGAAATTTAAGGTTTGTAATATGTAAAAGTAGAAATCGTGATTTTTAATGTTAACCATAAAAAAAAAAGCTAAATATCCGTGAAAATACTCATATGTCCTGTGACCCGTTTTATACCTTTAAAATCCCCAAAAACGGATGCTAACAGTATAAATGGCAGCCCTGGCATAGTGCTATCACCAGTATTGTCACGTTGAAAACTATATTGAATGATGTGATATTTGCCGAATTACAAAGAAATTGTGTTTATATAGGAAAATAAAACTTAAATTGTTATTATTCGCATGAAAACAGTAGTATTTGCATAAAAATTTGTGTCATCACAAATGCGAATTTTGCATGACCCTATTTATTACTATTGTTATTAATAATATTTTGAAACAAAGCACAAATTAATATGTTTGGTAGATTTTTCTTAGAAAGGTTCTCATCAGATTTTTGTTATAGATGCAGATTCTGTTACTAAAATAATCAGTGGTGAAAATTATATATAATTAGAATAAGGTTTTTATATAATTTTAAATATAGATTAATTAATCCAAACTAAACTGACTATAACTAAATTATATTAACTAGAAATGATCCGCTTCAGTGGCCGCTTTGTCTAAGGTGTCACAGTTTCTTATGGAATAATTTCACTTTCACTTGATCAGTAAAGGTTGTCTTATTTTAAAACATTGTGAAAAGTAACTCAGCTCAATAAAGAAAAAGCAATTACGGTTATTATAATGCCAGTCAGATTCAAATAGGAAGACACTTTTTTTTACAGTTACAAAATTCAATCAGAGTTTTATATAAATGTTATGCATCAATTTCTGCAATTTATATCTGTTAATTTTGATGGATAATATCAATACATGTTACTAATAATATAGTAATATATAATCAATTTTGACCGCTGAAATATGGTTATATTTTCTACATGTTTCTTTCTTCCAGAATCTTACTACATTTGGTTACATTTAAAAAAAAAGTGAACTAAAATTAGGAATAAATGATAAACAATTGACTGTAGGTATTGTGCATTTTTAAGCGGCTTTGCTACAAGGTACTTTTTTTTTACATCCATTACTGTTTCCAACCTATAGCCTGGGTCAGTTTTTTATTAAAGTCATATATTTTTCCACTACCGGCTGGCTAGGCCTGTCGTAACATCATATGCATTATAAGCTAATGTAAGACTAGGACAGACACAACATCCAGTCCCCTGCTGTCAATTTATCAATGTGAGAGGGTAAACCTATATTTTCATCAATGATAAATTTTAAGCCATGTCAGAAATTGATCCTGGGACCTTTAGCTCATTAGATAGACACAATACCGACAGAGCTAAGGTGTCGGACTGTTACAAGGTACTCTTTTGTTTATAATACTGAACCACTCTTGTTTTTTTTCTCTCTTTAAGTTAATTTTCCAATTCCATTAATTAATTTCAATTTTAATGCTCTTGACTATCACATGTTCATTTTCAGGATGGTATGAAATATTATGGGACATTTCGAGGACTTATTTTGAGATCTCAACTGATAGTTCTTCTACAAAATAAAATTTTTAATGAGTCTGAAGATATTTGGGATTCCTCTTCGGTGAACATTAAACTTTTTCGGGACCAATATCCACGGTTCAGTACAATTGAGGTAGATAAATATTTCTGATAGCTTTTATTAATGTTTAACTTATATATATATATATCCCTTCCAATATAATATTATTACTTACAGACAATTTAATTATGGTTATAGTTTTGTAATGTCTTTTAAATTCAGCAGCTGGACAAATATTTTTAAAAAATAATTAAATCTCAGGAAAAATGTGGGAAGAATTCATTGCACAAAGGTGACAGCTTCTTTCCTTCTCTCTTCTTTTGAAGAAGTAGTCAACAGACACATTTAAACACTAATTTTAACACAAATTGAGTAAATTTTGGCATTGTTGCCTTTATCAAACAAAAAGAGACTAGGAAATACACTTTACACAAACACTGAATTATTCCATTTTGATTTAAAAATTCCTAATTCAAAATGGCTTTCCTTATAGAAAGGAATTCAAAATGGAGTAATTAATTGTTTTTGTAAAGTTTAATCTCTCTCTTTTTGTTTGATAAAGGTAACACTGCCAAAATATTATGCCATTTGTGTTAAAATTTGTGTTTAAATGTGTGTGACTACTTCTACTATAGAAGACAGAAGAAAGGAAGAGGATGTCACCTTTGGATTCTTCCCACTTTTTTCACTTTTTCCCTTTCTTTATAAAATTTACACTTATTAGTTTATTTTTCCTTTTTCTTTATTTTTATCAATTTCCATTATAAATTGGGCCACCTCATTTTTAAACTTCAACTGTAAATATGTACTTATACAATCAATGTCAATGTTTTAGACACACATGCAGCAAAAACATGGACAATGCATGTAAGAGAGACTAGGAAAGTGTAGGTCTCAGGAATAAAGTTTGTGAAGAGCACGTGGAGAAACAGGACTAGGAATTAAACTATCCAGTAAAGATTGGGAATACATGGGACAGTAGAGAAACCAATGTGATAGTATA
Source organism: Timema bartmani (assembly GCA_902151455.1). Lineage (NCBI taxonomy): Eukaryota > Metazoa > Arthropoda > Insecta > Phasmatodea > Timematidae > Timema > Timema bartmani. Next base: position 27,005 of record CABFWB010000196.1, read on the forward strand.
GGAATGTAATGAGGATGGAGGAGAGGATGCCAAAGAGAATGATGAAAATGAAGTATGTAGGACAAAGACCGCAAGGGAGACCAAGAAAGAGATGGGAGGAGCAGATAACAGAAAGTCTGCAAGTGAGAGAAAAGGAATGAAAGTGATTAACAGGCTGAAAATAAGTTCATGGTGATGATGATGTCTGATGACAATCTCTTAATTTATTTTTCAGAAGGTGAATATTACTGAAGAAGAAAGAGCATTCACGATAGATATGAGACCATTTATGAATCAATCTCCATATACAGTGCAGCACGTATGTATTATAATATGTCTTATTATATGAATAATTGCTTAGTGACTTATAAATGACGCGCCTTGGTGGTGTAGTTGGCTAACGCGCTAGTTGACAGAAGACTAAGGAAAATTGCCTGTCGCCAGATTAGTTGCAAGGCGCTAAAAATTAAAATTGTTTGTTTCGGACCCATAAAAGTCGTTAAATTGGAAACACTGTGCCTACCAGCCTACGTATTGTATATAAATTGTTTGTTTAGAATCGATTCAGGCAATCTGATCACTTAGTAAGTGCTATTGAGATTTAAGAATCAAATAACGACTTGCTAATTCATAATTTGTCTTTAAATCGATTTTAGCTAAGAGTTTTTTTAAATGTGTTATTAAAGTAATTGTAAAAATATTCAAACATAATCTTGCCTAATAAAATTGAAATGAACATATAGCATAATTAATACATATGCATATAACCTGAACAGGTAGTAAGATATGGTGCTAGAAAAAAAATGTTTGAAAATATAAATTCAAGTTTATAGATTTTACCTTTACTTCATCAGAGTTAATGTGGCAATTGTTTTCCAGTCTGCATCTCTTCCAAGAGTGTTTCGTCTATTCAGAGCGCTGGGATTAAGGCACCTGACTGTCGTCAATGATGCGCACGAGGTAACATAACGTAACTTTTTTTGAATATTGACATACACCAATGTTATCTGTTGCCAAACTAGCTACGTGTAGTTTTACTCCTATTGTATAAGATAATTATGTACAGTTTCAGTCACAAAATTTGACTAGCTTTTCAGCCTAATTCACACTGTAGGGTGGCCATTTTTACTTTCTTGCAACCATTAGGAGAGAGGAAGAATAGGGATCGTAAAAATAAATTGAATTCTAGAGTTGGATGGATGTCGATGTTTCATAACCCCTTGGACATGGAAAGGTGTTTTTCACAATATTTCCTATGTGTTTGTCTGTCCATCGACATAATAGAGCCGAAACTCTTTTATTTCACAGGAAAGGGTTCAATGGAATGGTGGTATGATGATATTGATTGTATTATCTGTTATTATTGTTTATATAAAAATTAATTACTTGTGTGAGTAAGCCTGCTTGAAAGGAAAGGAGAGAAGATTATCTAAGGTTGAGACTTGGATTTGGTAATATATTGATGAGCAAGTTCCCACCTATGAAGCTGGGAAGCATTGTAACTATTGGGGAGGGCTCATGTAACTTTTAGTATTATAGCATGAGTCAAAATTGGGAGTATTTGTTTGGGCATGAAATGCTACAGATTTGTCAGGGTTGTTATGGCTGGTATCAAAACGGTGACCATTCATTTGTTGTCCAAGTGTTCCTTTGGTGAGATCAATGCATTTATTGATGCAGCAATTATAGTGGCCTTTCTTGGGATATTCTGTTTGTGTGAGTCTGCTGTTGAATGAGTTGGTTGGTGAATTTTGCAGGTACTGCATCTCGGTTTGTTGCAAGGGCCTGTGGCCTGATGTTTGTTGTTGGGTCGGGAAATTAAGGGTTAACCAGAATGTTGCGAGGATTTGGGAAGCGTTTGAATGCGATTTTATGGAGCACTTTCGAGAAGATTTTGTATGAGATGTGATGAGGTTAGGATATTGTAGCCTGTGTTTAGTTGAGTTTGTCTATTCCTTCATAAAAATGGGTGGTGAGCGGTATGTTATTGGAAGGTTGTTTCTTGATAGACTCTTGATTGGATATGGCTCTGTTTATATGACTGTTCACTATGTGTTTATGTCATCCTCGGTTTGTGAAAGCCTTGAAGAGTTGTTGGCATTGTTTATTAAGGTCTGCTTTCACATAACACATGTTTGGCGCTGGTAGCTCGACTATAAGGGGAAGAGCGTTTTACATGAAGAGTATGGCTGCTTTGAAAATGGAGGTATTGTTGATGGTTGGTGGCTTTGGTGTGGTCCAAGAATATGGCATGATGATGTGGAACGTTTCAGGTGAATCGGAGGGTGCTATGGTTATTTAACCTGTTCAGGAACTGTAATAAGTTAGTTTCAGAATCTTTCCAAATTATGAAGATGTCGTCAATAAATATCATCCAGCAAAGCAGTTGCAAGGGTTAGGTTTGTTTTACTCTCTTCTGCTGAAGAAGGGGACTGATGTACCCTGAAATTCACACAATTATGTGTTTTGTTGTGTTTTAATTGCAAACTTTTGAGGCCTACAACTTTCTGGTAAGTGTGTAGGCTTTGACCTCCTATCTTCCTCTCAATGTATAATTTAATATAGCCGTTTGGCGCCATTTTCCCTTTGTTTGCATACTAAACCTAAGCTATCACTGATCCACAGCCACCAGGCAACTTGGGGTAGGCGTTTGTGTTGCCTCTCGTACAACACTTGATTGCATAGTGTTGACAAGTATTATGATTAAATACATTATTGTTGTTACAGATGTATCCATGTGTAGGAGAACATATTCTAATTAAATAGTGTTTGGGAAAATGACACAACCTCAAGTAGTTTATGAAGTCATACGTCCATCGAAAGACTCCTGCCTTAAGCTATGAGTAAATAATGACCTTGAGAACAGGAAGAATCCTGGATAGTTCAGTAGTAAAGCAGTGATATGATGAGCCAAAGGTTCTGGGTTTGATTATCGTGCTGAGGTGTAATCTTTCAATTAACTTAGTTTGATTAAATTAAAATAGATTAGATAATTTAGAGAAATATCAGGGAGAATTTGATATGTGTCTGAACAGAGAAGAGAAATGAAATTGCACTTCGTATTAAAATTGTAGAGTATGATAAGTTGCCCTCCAAAGTGACATTTGTTTAGACAATGTAAATTCAAAAAGCTACTTTGTTTAACAAATGGAGTATTTAGATTTTTTTGGCTTATCAGATCCTACATGGGTTATGTAAGAAAAATTTGACTTTGCTATCGAGGAAAAGTTGGGGGGAGATTTTGTGACCAACCTGTTTAGGTATTTGTTTCTAAAGCCCTAGTGTCATTTTAATTAAATTATATTTTCTAATCCAAAATTTCTTTTATTTTCAGGTTGTAGGAATAGTTACTCGAAAAGATCTTGCCAGGTTTCATGTTTGGAGGCATGCAGGTAGAATGGGAGTCGAACAGTTGGTCATCTCTGATGATTCTTGACCAAAGTCATCAGCACTACGAAGCCAAATAATTTTCTTAAGAGTATTTTGTGCATCAATCATATTTTTTATATCTTAGTTAAGTAATTTGCCCCTTTCATTTAATTTTGACATTTTGAGCTGCATAGCAAGAGCAAAGAAAGGCCGGGGTTAGGGGTGAAAGGGGGGAGGTTGTCAAAGCCCCCCACCCCCCTGGATTTTGATGCACCTCTCATAGGGGAATCCACATATACGTAAAAAAAAACTAGATTAATGGTATAGTAAAATTCTCAACGGCCTCCCTAGAAAAATTAACTTTCTATGCCCTTGCTATGTAAATAATGTTTATTGTGTTTGCATATTATTTTTACATAATTATTTATGAAATAGTATAAGTTAGTTTATTGTTACCAATTGTTATTTAGCTTTAGTCAATTTACCAATTTATTTAATCAGTTAAGTACATAATTTTTTAAATTGCCTACCTAATTAACTATGAGCTTCTTGATACAAGTTTTCATCCAAAACAAATATTAGTAAAAGGGTACCATAATAATGTAAAAAAAAGAAAGAGAAAGATTAGCATTTTTGTCTGTGATATTATAATAATATATCCATGGTTTTCATAAATGAAGAGAAAAAATATTATTTAGTTTTTATGATAAGAAATATATTTTAATGACTGTCACTAAATAAAACTGTTCACTAGTCATATATTAAACTTTTTAATAATTATCAATGTCATCCACAATACACAATCATTCATTCTTTCTTACAGTAATTATCTTTTATAGCTTTTAAAAATAACAACTTAATTTTTGTTTTTCTCAAAATTTCTTTTGGAGACATCAATTAAATTTATGATTTTCAATCGGGCTGTAATATTACTATATGTCATAAGAGAAGCAATATGCAACAGTTGAAATTGTTTCTTAATCTTAATAACCTACATGTTTATTGCTAAACGTAAATTATTGTGTGTGTGTTTATTGAAAAAGTTATTAATTATTAACCCACCTCGGTGGCGTAGTTGGCTAACGCGCTAGTCGTGTTGGTTGAGCTCAACCGCCGAGGACAGGGAGATCGAGGTTCGAATCTCGGTCGGGTGAACTGGGGGTGGTTTTTCCTAAATGGTTTTCCACTCTCCCTCCACGCAAATGCGGGTTCACTTCCTCTAAATTAAACCCTCCCAATTCCTAATCCATTAGCGTAATTAGTACTTAAGCGTATAACCCGAACGGGTAGTAAGACGCGGTGCTAAATATTATTATATTATTATTATTAATTATTATACAAGAAAATGTGATAAAGGGAACATGTGTACTTTACACCAAAACATAATTAAGGTAGGTAATTTTAAATATTTTTAAAAGTGTACTGATATCATACCAAAACACAGAATGAGTGGATAAATATCTTATTGAGATCACTATGAAGTGTGTAGCCTGAATGGGTACTAAGACATGCTAAAAAAAATTTACTAAGGGTTGTATGCAAGAAAGCCAATAAGTGGACGCTAAGTGTGAGTAGACACTAAGTGGCGTTGGTTTCTTGCATCATCATAGGCTAGAAGGTGGACATTGAGAGAGTGCTCGGGACTACACTAACACACTACTAAGGATTCACTCATACTTAGTGGCGTTTTTACATAAGTATCACTTAAAAATGTCATTTGAAGATATTTGTTTGTACCATAAAATTTAGAGATGGAACGTTCTGAATCCTCAAGATCTTGAGAAAAATGCAAAAAATTGAAAATTAAAAGACTTGAATTAAAAAAAACAACATGAACCTAAAGTTATTTTAGAGCTCTATACTGCTTATTGGTGAAATAAATGGCCTCATTTTTGTTCAAACTTAAACGAAACCCCCCAACCATTAATTATTTATCACTTAACTGAAGTCGACCTATGTAATCTCCTGAGGACTCTATGTTCATGGGTTCATACCCAGCAGGAGTCGACGGATCTTTCTTGAGCAATAAAAATCTATATCACAACTTACCTTGAAGGGGAAGTAAAGCCATCGGTCCCATGTTGATTGTGGAATTTAAAATAACCCTGGAAGGTATGTGAAATTACTTTTTTCAGCAACATTGATAGGTTCTTCCATTCTGACTTATAGAACTTCTCGTGCTGATGTAATTAGTCAGTTCATAAAGTGCACATTAAATACCCCCAATAATAATAATAATAATAATAATAATAATACAGTAATATTCATTTTCATCCAAATCCCAAGTATAAATATGAATCTTAGAAAACATGGTAAATCTTAGGCCTGGTGAACACGGGCTACATGCATAATTTTTCTAGTCGCGTCCTGTGAAGCCAAGTTGAAACTGCATCCTAGCATTACATTGATTTGAATTAAGGAGCTCACCTGGAATGTTAGGTCCAGCATCAAGTTGGCGTGAGTGGCGCGGAAAATAAGGGACCCAGGTTTCTTCGGGACGCAGCGGTGACCTTACTGCTCAGTGTCCTGTCAGTATTTGTGAAGACAAAGAACCTGCATGTGTCATTGTGCTGCTTGTGTAAAGTTTGTGTCACTCAACCATGCAAAATGGAGGAGAAATTTGATATAGAAATTTTCATTAATGAGGGATGCACCCAATACTTTCGTCCCCTTCTTTTTTTTTTTATAAAGTTCAAAAAGAAGAAAACACAAAATTTATTTTCCCACTCCCGGAGTGTGTTTATCACAGCCATGACTTCAAACCAACTGGGAGTGGTCTATAGTCCAAAATAGATGCAAGTGGGTAGTCTGCACTGCTCCAGGTGCAATGATGTGGCGTCACCTTAGCGTCACAGGACGCAGGTCGCTCATGTGAACCTCTTTTTAGAGGTAACGCAGCGTCAGAGGATGCGACTGCAAAAATGATGCATGCCACCCACGTGCACCTGAAATATCTTATGATGAAAAAAAAATTAGTGTGTTCAGAAACAAGGTGCTTACGAAGATATTTGGTCCAAAAAGGAATGAAAATATGAAGTGGAGGAGGTTACATAATGATGAGTTACATACCCGGTGCTCACCACAGCCATTGTTAGGATAGTCAAATCTCATAGAGTACATTGGGCAGGACATGCATGGTGAGTGGGAGAATCTAGAATCATGTTCAAGGTATTAACTGACAAATGCAATGGGAAGAATCTATTGGTAAAACCTAGACACAGATAGGAGAATAACATTAGAAAGGACCTGAAAGAGACAGTGTGTAATGAGGTGGACTGGATATAACTTGCTCAACATAGGGATAGGTGGCTTACTTTTGTAAGTCCGGCAATACTTTTCGAGTTCCTAATGCCATCGAGTAACTAATTTGAGATATATAATTTGAACATCAACTAAGTGTTAACATTTTTTTGTTATAATCCATTCATTATAGCATTAATACTCTGTTAAGCGGTAAATTAATGGCCTTGGCTCTAGTTATTAAGTATATTTATATTGGGCCAAATCATCAATAAGCTGTATAAGAACTCAAAACCAAATTCCTTTTAAAAATATGCACACTTATTTTTTAACCTTAAAAAGCCATGAAAATTTGATCTGTGCAATTTAGCTACATTTGGTCATAAGCAGAGGCAGGTTTTTATGGTGAATATTTTTTTTTAAATTCTCATTAATTTTTCAAAATGGTGGTGTTTTGTGTTGAAAATTTGACACAAATATTTACCGGCATATCACCCTAATCTATATCGCCAAACTGTAGCATACAGCATGTGGTAATATTTTTTTCACTCGTCGTGGTTCGTCTATCAGTCACTACCAAATTGTACATTGAAAAATACCGTTCACTGTCTGCATTTGAAATGGGCAACCAATGAGATTGAAGCGATTTTTCTACAAAAACATTAAAATGTTCACCTTTGTGTTTCAAACCTATTAGAGCTCTTACCACATCCACATAGTCACTGTCAATTTGTTCGGAAATTAATGTGCACAGTTCTTTGTGGCCTAGTTGAAAATCACACTGCAAGTCTCGGAAAGCAGGAAGGTCCTTGAACATTCTTTCAAGTTCCCTCCCATCACTTGAACTAGGCCTGCTCAGTAGCTTAGTAGGGTCAAACAGGTACCCTAATGATTTTATTACTTTTATTTCATCACTATTTTTGGCTAGCATTGAATATAGCTTGGCACAAGTTAGTGCACCACATGCCTTCAAACACTCCTCAGTTTGTCCTCTACATAGTGGTGAAACTTTGGCTAACATCTGTACAACGTTGATACCAAACTGACCATCTCTCACTAATTCACACTTCGCTTTCAGTGATTCGATTCTTGATTGTACTAAATGTGCCACAGGCTTATCTTTACTTTGAAATTCTATTGAGTTTTATTTACTTAATCATTCCAAGACGGCAAGATGGCGGGTGGCGACATATGGTAGTTGAAATCTCTTGTTTGAGATATTTTTATTTGGTTTAAGTGAAATATAAAATAAACCGAGTACCCAAAATAACTTAAATAAATACCTGGCATGCATCAAATACCTAACAGCGAGTATAAAAATAAAGCAGGATACGTTAATATTTTTAAAAAAACTTTGAAGTGAAAAACACGTTTCTTTCCAGTCTTGTTTCAGTTTTAAAACTACGCATGCGCAAAATATATGATTCAGACACATTCTTAAGGCTTGTGAGACTTCTGTGAAAATAAAATTGCGGCAAATTTTACGCTGTGAAGGAATGTTTATTCAACAAAATATTGTTTGAAATATTAAAGTGTAAAAAAAATATTTAATTTTTCGCGTTAATCGCGAGAATACTAAAATTTCGTGAGAACAGCAAAATTTCGCGAAAATTCGCGATTTGAAAATATGTTGGATCACTTCATAAACATTGTGAAACGTGTAAATATAGATTTTGAAGCTACAGAAAAACAATTCGCGTTTATCGCCAATAACAAAAAAACCTGCCTCTGGTCATAAGTAAAGTGCATTAGGCCAGTTCCGACCATTGTTTTGTAAATAGATAAGATAAAACTGACCCAAATATTAGTATTAAGATACAAATTATGATTTTGATATCAGAATCAATACTGTAATGGTAAAATGAAGTATTGAAAAACTCTATAATAATTTCCTTTTTTAATAATATTCCCTCACTCTTATCGTGAATCTCTGCTAAATATGTTGTAATTATCGCTACTTAAAATTATCTTGTTATATTTGAAACATAACAAAATTACCTCATAAAGCGAAAAGAGGTTTTTCCTTATAGGTATATTTAAAATTATCATAATGCTGGATATGTTTTAAAGAATATGGTTACATAAATGCTTTGTATTGTTTTATTGGAAACAATTGTGAATTAATATCCTAGCAGCCTATCTTGCCTTTGTGGATGTTCACTGATCTTGCTAATAGCTTTCACTGCCACCCTTAGCTTTAACAGGTAGAATAAACTAAGCGGTTGACTGTCTATTTGGTTGCTTATCTGTTCTTGATTGAGTTATGGAGCACTTGAATGTAGATAAAAATAAATATAATTTTGAGAAGCTAGGCAGGAAGGTAGGGGAATATAATATCTTGAATAAATTTCCTGATGAGTTAATGAGAGTTATCCTGCTCACAGACGTAATAGTTTGCTGTGTTTCTTATTGTATTTTTATTTACGATTTCATAATTTTCTTGTGAATTTCCACAAATTTCATGAACTGTTCTATATGAAATTGTGATAAGATTGTCTATAATATCGGAACTTATGCTCATACTGGGTGCTAAAAATGCTCTCATTGCTCTCTGGTGTGAACAAAAACAAGTTAATTGGCAGTAATTTGCCCTCTTATTAGATCCTATCTTCTCTCACCTTTTGCCTCAATCACGCTTCCAAGATATTTTACACTTTGTACCTTTCTCAGCCAACTTTATTGCTTTACTCGGCCCTCTTACTTGTATTTACCTTCACTTCACACTTTGCCATGCTAAAATTTAATTCCAAACTTTTTCACTTATTCCATTCCTGTAGATATTCCTATACTTCCTATTCCTTCTCCCCCCATACCATCAAGTCATCATCAAACAACATGACTCTCATTCTATTCTCACAGAGTTTCCTTGCCACTTTATTCATGAACATTTCCATTACCAATACAAAAAGTAGTGGTGAAAAAGCACTCCCCTGCTTCACCTAATATTTTATTAAAACTTATCTGTCTCAACCCTTTTAGTGCCACACATATTCCAGAATTAGTGCGCAAAGATTGCCAGAGGCGTTTTAGGTTTTATGTGCGAAGAATGCCACAGCTATTTCCTTATTTTTGTGTTTTCAAGAAAATTCGCCAAACCTTTAGTTATGAAGCAATTATTTTGATTTTTCCATCATTTTAATCTGTATGTACTGCTCTTTAATAATAATGCATTAATATAATTGAATTAAAATTATTTGATTAATAAATTTTAAATTTAATTTTTATTTTTTTCAAAACTAATGCTAATCAACATATTTAAAAAATATTATATATACATTTCAATATCATTTTGTTGTAGTGCATGTAGTTATATACAAGAAAATAAAGTTTTGAATATAAATGATTATAAATAGTAACTATAGGAATTTTTATTTGATATCCTACATTAGATATTTTTAGGCTGTTATTGCTTACCTTACAGCAAGAGATATTATATTGCTACCTCATGAATATATATTTAGGCCTACATATAGTGAATGCGTTTTTCAAAAAACCTTTTATAATTAATAATTTTATATTTAAAAAAAATTATATAAATATATAGTCACTACGCCTATTTACTTACATTGGTAAATAAATCTTTTCATTCTCATGACATAAAATGAAAATCTAAATAGTATATTTTTCTAAACTCATAACAATTTAACCCGTATATTTGAAAACTGTTTACAAAACTATTTACATAAGTATGAATGTGAGCCACACTTATTATGTTTTACCATGCAGCTCGTATGTAAACCAGTGTTGCACTTAGCACATTAAGTATGGGACTGTCCCATTGTAAATGTACAAAACTCCCAGTTCCAATAACAACTATTTACAGTTGATTTTTGTTGCCAAATTTATACAAAATTATAGAGGGAAATGTTCTCTTTCCAGTGAGATATGGCACTACTACACTATCTATAAGATAAAGCGAGAACAAGCTCAAATCTGAAGAGCCGACCTAATCAGTGGCACTAAATGGGATAGCCAACTTTTTTTTTTCCTCAAAAGCATCCCTATTTCCTAGTTCTTCAGTAGCAGAATTTTAAAGTGTCAATTGTGTTTAATATTCAATTCTGCAAGTCATTATGTTTGTCCTTGTTTCTATCTCTTTTTCTTGTAGGTCTACATAATCCTATAGGCTACATTAAAAGTGGAAATTAGCCTTTTCCCATTAAAATCCCTTGTTACCATGTAATCTTGAACAAACTAGCCTTTAAATAATTTTTGTTGGCAATTCTCTTTGTTTGTGATTGGTTATACCAACTATAATCGAAGCCTACCAAAGTTTGTTCATTTGAATCAATATTACACTGAATTTGAATGTTTATTTTATATAAGTTTTATTATTTCATTAATAATGAATATTATTCATAAGTTAACTTAATCTATAAAGCTTCCTTGCATATTTTTATTTTGTAACATTGTGATAAACAGTTACTCACATTGTTAAAATACTTGTCTGTGATAAAACTATGATGATGCACAATATTTATATTACAGGAGCATAACTTAAGATTTGGGCTTTTAATTAAGCCACATACTATCATATTAACCTAAATCTAAATAGGCCTCGTTTAAAAAAAATCAAAGCATTTAGCCAGTCAAAGTTGTCTTAGATTTGGACTAATGTCTTACTGTAATACTCTGTAATATGAGAGTTGTGTTTTAAATGTATGCATTTGAATTGAATTAAAGAATTTTGTTAAGAAAGAAGTTTGCTGGTTTAATATAATAACAGGGTGTCTAACAATACTGGAAATATACTTGATTTTATTTTTGATATTGGAAGTACTAGACTTTTGAATTAGATACTGGAAAAATATTCAGCCTTTTTACATTGAGTGAAATGTTGGATTAAACATTTTGAGACCCCTGATATTATTTGGACTACTGAAGTTATATTCCCTCTCACTCCTCCTCTCATTCCTCTTCACCCCTCTATCTTCCCAAAAGAAAAACTACAGTTCCTAAGCTTGGCCTGGTGTGAGTATTCTGCAGATCCCACTTGTTTATCCTGTGACCTTTGTGTTTAGGAAAAAATTAGTAAACTCAGAGGTAAAACCTCTTTTAAAGATGATTGGTTGGACAGTACAGTATTTAAAGATTGGCTGTGGTTACAAAAAGTGGATTGTGATAAAAGTAAAAGCCATTGTTCTTTTTGTCAAACTAACTTTGATATAAGCAACGTGGGGAATATCTTCAATCCGATCTCATGCCAAGGGAAAGAATCATGTTGACAGAGTGAAAGCTGCTAGTGAGAGCAAAAAAAAAAAAAATTGGACTTTGTCCCTACAGCCAAAAATGCAGTGTCATCTGTAGGCCTACATGAAGATGTACATTTTAGTGCTAATGACCATGAAGTAGTTTTGAAACATGAAACTAGACCTAGTTCTATTCAGAGCTCCCTTGTCAAAGATGAAGTTTCTTGTGCTGAAATATTGTGGGCTATTACTCAAGTAATGACACATTCTTCTGCTAAAAGTTTTACTGCTTGTAAAGTAATGTTTTTCAATAGTGATATTGGCCAGAAATTTCAAATTCATAAAGATAAACTTGGATATGTCATTGTGTATGGATTATGTCTTTTTTTCCAAAGTGAGCTTGCGAATATGGTTAACCAATGCTCATTTTATTGTATTTCATTTTATGAGAGCATAAATAGTGTTTCAGAAGACCAAGATGGATGTTGTTCACTTCTGGAGGGAAAATGAAATTCATACAAGATATTTAACATCTTGCTTTTTAGGTTATGCAACAGATCAAGATATATTAATGAACTTTATATCTACACTAAAAGATGAGGGCTTGGATAATAAAAAAATGCTTCAAGTTTCCATGGATGTACCAAATGTAAACCTCAAATTTTTAAGTGATCTCAAAAGTTACTTGAAGGAAGATTCTCCACAAGATCCTGAGTTACTGGAATTTGGAAATTGTTCTTTACACATTGTCCATATTGTCCATGGTGCTTACAAAACAGAACATGCTAACTCTAGTTGGACTATTAACCAGTTTTTGCGTTCACTATATTATTTATTTAAAGATTTTCCAACAAGACGTGCAGACTATCAAAGAATAACAGGATCATCTCTCTTCCCGATGGAAGTTTTGTTCTATTAGATGGGTAGAAAACTTAAAGGTATTAGAGAGAGCAATGTCAATGCTGCCGTGTTTAAAACAGTATTTTTATTCTAACAAGCATCCTCCAAAATCTGATAGTTTTCGAACATTAAGCAATTTTGTGAAGGATGAACTTCTGACATCAAAGTTGGGATTCAAGCTGTTCCTTTCACTTGGGTTGGAGCAATTTATCACCGAATATCAGAGCAATCAACCTCTATTGCCATTTATGTTTGCAGATCTAAATAAACTACTTGAGCACTTTATGAAGAGAATTCTAAAATGTGATGTAATGAATTCAGCATATACTTCCAAAAAATTGTTAGCCATTGATTTAAAGGAACAATCCAACATGAAATCACTCCCTACTGTAGATATTGGGTTCGCAGCATCAGTAGCTTTGAAAGGAATTAAAGACATCAAGATACTTCAATTCAGAGGAGATTGTCAAAAATTTCTAGTTGATCTCTCTCTGCAACAAACTTTTCTAAATATGAAAATTTCAACAAAGATGATAAATGCTGTGAGGAATGCATCAGGAATAAGGAAAGAAGCGCTTGAAAAGAAGAAAAAGATTGAGGTAGACTTAAGTCAAAAAAGAAAGACGGCATTTGAATAAATAAGAAAATTAGAAGTGAAAAGAAAAACAGTTTTGCAGAAAGCAAAGGAAGAGGTAAAAGTGTTAGAACATGAAATGCAAAAATTGAAAAAGTTCTGTGGTTGAATGAATTTTAACTTTTGTCTACATTCTAAAAAAATATTTTGTTTTTGGGTTTTATCATCTTAATTTTTAATAATGTTAGGTAACTGCAATTATCTTTATTTCCACGTAATTTTTATCAACATAATATTTCTTGATTATTTTCCATTGAAGATCTGTATCTTTATTACTATATATTTACAAACAAATTCACTATCAAAAATGTCAAGGGGTGGTGGGGATAATAGTTTTTGTGGTAGAGTAAACTCCCTGGCTGCATCATTATTTGAAATTGCGCCACCAAGGCTGATTACTTGTACCTCTAAAGTTCTATGAGTGAAGTGAAATGACCTACCAATTTTGCCAGGAGAGGTATTTTCACATACCTTCCAGGGTTCTTTTACATGCCACATGGAACCGACGGCTTGACTTCCCCTCTGAAGGATGTTGGGGTATGATTTGTTCTCGCTCAAGAAAAAGCCTTCGGCCTCTGTTGGGTTTGAACCCACTAACATCGGGTCCTGAGGCCAGCACTTTACCCCAAGACCACCGAGGTCGACGGATCATTATTTTGGTTTTAACCACAAGAAACAATTTAACTATTTTAATACCTTTAAAAAATAACTCAAACTTAGTACCTATTTAAAAAAATGATAATGATTTGAGCCTTGAATCCATGAATATTCCTTGAAGGTTTCAGGGTCCCATCTTTAGTATATACTAGAATATATGCGTCAATACACTAGTTTCTAGATGTAAAAATGTTTAACTATGACAGACCTTAACTTTCTTTCTTTTATGATTTTAAATAGGGATTGTTTGTCTGAGTACCTTTCATATATACTGGATTTCTTAGTAAAAAATACATTGGAAATATACTGGAATTTCAAAACTATAGTCAAGTAGACACCCTTAGTAAGGATACAATAGAAAGGACCTTTTAGAAAATAACAAAACTTATATTGGCCAACATTGATGACATTTTAATCTACAACTAATAAGACTATTATTTTTTTGGTTATTGATATTAAATCAAAAGTGACAGCTGCAGATAATGTGGCTTGAAGTATGAATCTATGAAAGTATCAGAGTAGTATTTATTTTTGGAACTGTAAACCTACTACATCCTCCACAATACATTTAAGTTATTTTCACACACCAATATAGTTCTATGTTCACTTTGGTGCTAGCTCAATGCTATTAAGTCTTTCCCCTCCTCTCCCCCACTAAGCAGCTTCCCGTCTTCGCCAGGGTCATGATGGCGCATTTTCTTTTAATTCAACCACTTACTCTTCTAAATTAAATAGTGTGTCCAGTGATCAAGATCAGTTATAGTGATGACAACCTGTCTGCCAAAACTCCCATGTTATAATTTTAGTATTCCTGGTCATGGTAAGACTACTGATCCAATTTTAAAAGAAAAAAGTTGAGATCTATGTTCACATATTCTTATTTCAAGTCATGTGATCTGCAGCTGTCACTTATAATAGATATTATACATTTTTGAACTTAAAAAAAGTTTGTATTTTCTAAAAGGTCTTTCCTATGAAAATTGGATTGTAACAAGTTATTTATTGTCATACTTTAGAATAAAACATAAAAAATATATCTTTTAATGAGTATCATTACACCCCTTTCGGCATTTTAAGCATACAATTTTCATATCATTGTCGGCTGGATTGCTTCAGATGAATAATACTTTACATCTTTTACGACAGCTCAAGAGTTTTTAAATGGCTTGCCCTTCTTTTCCAGTTCATAATTGTCTGAATAGTTAATATGCACTCAATGTGAATATTCTAAGGTTTCACTTCAGTTATTTATGAACAACTGCCATCCAAGCCAAGCCCACAGTAAAAAGAACAGTTTTACAGGTACAATCACAAGCAACAGCAGAAAATAATAGTCTTGAGTGGCCAGTTCACTCATAGTTTCTCTTCAATATCCGCGCCAGTGTGCATCTGAAACAGAAATATTTTATTATTTTTGGTTTAATAGTATGTTTGAACAACGGGTTATTTAAATGGCTTAATCTATGGGGTAGATATGAGGAAGGTAATGAGTCATGTAACTACATTAACGTGGATAGTGGAAAACAATACCTAGTGTACATGGCCAAGATTCAAACCTTGTCCTTCCCGTTGTTGGTAATCCCAATATATTGTGGCCATTGCTACTAGGGAATTTATTAGTTGACAAAATAGGCCTTAATAGGCTTAAATATGTTATTTAAAGTTGCTCTCAAATATGATCAAAACCAAATTTGCTGTTTATATGTAGGCCTACACTCAGTTTACGTTGCAAGGTAGCAGTCTTATTTTGATGGCTTACACTATGAGCCTATCTTATAAACATAATGGTGCCATGTAAGCTAAAGTTACTATCTAACACAGATGTTATATCATGTAATTAAAGTGTTTTCAAGTAATAAATATGCTACTTTGTTCAGATCTAAGGAGGTTCAATCTAAATAGTTTCATTATATATTTAAGTTACTGTATATCAATTTATATAGACACAAACATAATTTATCTGCAAGGACCATGTTTGGTGACAAATACACCATTTAAGAAGAGAAATGCTGGTTTCTGTCCCACAATATGACCAAATCACTTCAAATGGCGACCATCTCATGCCATTTAGGAATTTTGAAGCTACCGGTAACCTTTACTCACTATCAAGTCGATAAAGTAATCCCTACAGACTATGACATTATTTTAATTCAGCCACTTTTCAAACAAAGATATTCACTATGTTCTTCACTGAATTTGGCCTTTTGTTTTAGCACCGTTTATACAATAATAAAAAAAAAATAGTAAGAGATAACATGTATGACACCCACTTCAGTGGCTGCATGGTCTAAGGAGGCACATTTGAAATAATCTAGACTGCCGATGATGGGGAGATTAAAGTTCGAACCGTGGGTGTACTGAGGGTTTGCTTTTCTTAAATTGTTTTCCATTCTCTCCCACCATGCAAACACTTCCTCTAAATTCAACAAAACTCATCTCCAACATATTTATGTAATTAGTACTGTTAAGGATAGTAAGATGTGATGCTAAAAAAAATTAAGTTAAAATCTTACGAGTGAATCGAAATTAACTAGGTAAATCATCCTCGTTAGGAACTAAACGACCTTAGTTTCTTCTGTTTGAGTTTCTATAATTAATACAAGAGGGTAGTGCATTCATGAAATAAATAATAATAAAATTGAAAGTCAAGAAACTGAAGATTTTTATAAATAAAAAAAGTTGAAAAAACTTAAAAGCCTAAGAGAGGACATTTGAAGACCCTAGATTAAATATGAAGGGCAATAAAGGGCTTCAGAAATAAATTAGGAATAGAACATATTTTTAATTTGGGAAAATTATTTTATATTGGTCAAAATACAGCTTTGAGCATCATTTCCTTCCAAGAAAAAAAAACAAATCTGAAAAATGTGATAAGTTAACTCACAATAATTGTGTATAAAACGTCAAATTATTGTGTTGTTCACAAGGACATTGTTTTTGTATATAATTCAGCACTGAATTCAGACCAAGTCAACTTAGCATCCAAAGTTCTGGAATCATGGTGAATATTTTCAAAATAAGTAGGCTATTGTAGAAAAGTTTGCATAATTTGGCAGTATCAAGCAATGTTTATTAAAAATTCATGTGCAAAACAACAGACTGTTTGAGTGATATATTATATTTTTTAATTATCATTTACTAGCATTTTTGTTCCAGAGAGCCATGTGGATCACTGAAGGAATGGTATACATATGATTTTTCGCTGTAGTTATAGGCAAGACTTGCAGTGTGAATGGGAAATTCTAGAACCTTGCTCAGGGTACTGACTGGCAAACCCAAACACTAGATGCAGTTGGGAGGATAACATTAAAATGAATCTGAAAGAATAGGGTGTAGTGAGGTGGAATGGAGAGCAATATTTCAAGATAGGGATAGATGGCGTATTATTGAAAGTGTGGCAATAAATTTTCGAGTTTCTAATGCCAAAGAGTAAGTAAGTTATAGGTACTACAGTAGCCCCATGGCTTCTTTGGTGCTGACTAACAGCTCACAGCTGACAGCTTTAAAAAGCTACCAGACCAAATTATGTATCCCTACGCCGAACCATATAATCTGCAAAAAACATGTGTTAAGCAGCCGTCACTTTTGACAGTCAAAATTTAGGTATATACCTAAATGTTGACTGTCAGAAGTCGGCTGTGAGCTGTCAGTCAGCACCAAAGAAGCCATGGGGCTACTGTAGATACAATTAATATTTATATAGTTACAAAATTCCAATGGATTAAATAGAATTACTAAAGTTAACAAAATATGTTTAGGCAGGTGACCTATTATACTAATGAAAAAAAAAAATAGGAAACCACAAAATATCCCAAAGAGAATATTGAAAATAAGACTATTTGACAATAATTAATCCAAGCAACAACAAAGGGAATCCATAGTTGAAAGGGCGGTAGGTGACAGCTAGGAAAAGTTAATAACACACCGTAATTATATCTATTCACCAACCTATATGATCTGCAAGACCATAATTATGTTGAGTTATCACTACTTTTGCTAGTCAAAACTTTCACACAAACAAAACATTTATTTTTAATCATTTGTACATTATTGGAACACAAACTTATGAAAATGGGTAACTGCTTGGATGTATTTGACAGTACACACAAGGAACTAGGCTATAATTTGCTATAGAAAAAGTATGATAGAAGGTGTTATAATTAAATTGTCTAGGCCTATGTATAGTTTAGAAAAAAAAGCTTGTTCCATAAACAAATTTGTACACACACCATTTCCTGGAAAAGAATAAATTTTTGTTGCTAACCTCAAAACAAGGATGAAAACTATGACACAAGAGATGTTTATTAATACCTATTCTATGTGTGTAGGTAATCTTGAAATAATAATTTAAATTGAAGTATTCTTCCAGCTGAACTAGTTGAAATAGTTATTCGGGACGTAAAATAGCTCAAAATAAATTACAAGATAAAACGACTTAAGACCATCGGAATCATTTTTGTCAATTCTCTGTCAAAAGAAACGAATTGACAATAAGTTAGATATAGTTAGTTAGTTCGTTAACAATTTCAAGATGTAGTTCGGGGACTATCGAAATAAATAAATGAACTACTCATTTCAGTTTCCAAAATTGAACAGTTCTGCACATCTCGAATTCACATTTCTTTACCGATTGTAAAACACGTATATTTATTTATGGATTATATTAACTACGAATATAAAATAATTAGAAAGTCCACATTAAAAAGAAGTTATAAATCCTTGGTTTATAAGTGTATCAAATATCTACTAAGTACTAACAATAACTGTGCTATTCTTATGCCCTTAAATATAAATATATC
This sequence comes from Timema bartmani, assembly GCA_902151455.1. Classification (NCBI taxonomy): domain Eukaryota; kingdom Metazoa; phylum Arthropoda; class Insecta; order Phasmatodea; family Timematidae; genus Timema; species Timema bartmani. The sequence continues at coordinate 45,772 of CABFWB010000196.1, forward strand.
TCTTGAAGTCTTTTACCCTCCTCATACTTGTTGTTGATGAGGGACTTAGCTAAGAAATTAAAATACCTCTTATTGTGTCTTATTCTCCTAATACCTCTTCACAGATTTGGCTAGTTTTCTGAGACTCCAAACTAATATTACTGACAGAGCCATCTGTGAAACAATCCAGGTACTATTTGGTTAAGTTAAACATAGTCCATAAATAATATAATAGATGGCTCTGTCAGTATGTAATATTTCTGTGAGAGACCAAAATAAAAATTACTGTCAGTCTGTGAAACAAGCTACCATTTTGTTAAGTTCAAAAAATTCCATAAATTGTATAATAGATGGCTCTGTCAGTTAGTATGTAATTTTGTCTCAAAAACAGCACAAGTCTGGTAAGAATAATTATGAGAATATAACTCACCAAGAAGTATTGCAAAAAGAAAATATCCCAAAATCGCATCTATGTTTTTTTTACATCAATTTTGTTATTGGAATAAATTCTTCTCTTAGGCTGGACTTATTTTCATGCATAACGCAATTTTAGTTGTAAATAGTGTGTATACCATACAGTGCACAATAAGTTGAAATGCATTACTTTCAATGATAGTGTTTATTATCGATTCAAGGTGAAGAGTGTACAATGTGGGGGACCACCATTACATCGCATGTCCATTACATTGCGTTTTTGGTACAAATTCATTGCAGGTCCATCACGTCACGTTTCCCCCACCTTTCTACGCACACCTAACCCTACTCTGACGTACAACCAATAGGAATTAAGGGGCGTATATACACAATTACATCGCGTTACAAATACATCGCATGTCCATTACATCGCGTTTTGCTAGGATAGTGGGCCTGACTCATCTCTAACTCTCACTTTGAAGGTGGGACTGGTTAGGATAGTGTGTCTGACTCTCTCCTCTGACTCTCACTTTGAAGGTAGGGCTGGTTGAAAGAATAGTGTAACTTATTCAAAACTTAAATAAACTTCACCATGAACGAGATGCCTAGGCAACTGGATCTATAACACTCCTAAAATAAATACACCATAATTTTGTTTTCTACTTCTCTGGAAAAAATGGTCTAGATAAAAAGGTATATTTTTAATTTGTAGATTATATTCTTATTTTATCAGCTTTGCTTTTCATTGTACCACAGCAATTTGAATTTACAAATTTAAGTCTCCAAGTTTTTTTCAAGGACATTAGATTTCTGGCAAGCTAGAAACTCTCCCCCTTCCAAGGACAGTCAGTTGACCCATCATTCCTATTGGTTGTATGTCAGAGTAGAGTTATCTGTGTGTAGAGAGGTGGGGGAGATGCGACGTGATGAATATGAAATGTATTTGTACCAAAAACGCGATGTAATGAACACACGATGTAATGTATTTGCGATGTAATTTTATACGCCCGTACAATGTATAAAGTTGATTTAATTTTAACTTCTTATACGTTATGTACGTAGGGAAGTGTATATATATACATATATATAACTTTTAAACGTTAGACGTATCAGCCAATGAGAATAGGAGGAGCGTATATAGCTAATTAAACGCCAGTATACAACCAGATGAAATAATAAGTTTCTATGTTCATCGAATACATTGAAAATTAACATCTGGACACGAGAATTTAACCCGGGACGTTTGGCTTAGTCCACCAATACAACCCTGGGATTGCCTCGTGTTCAGGGTCATTCTTCAATCACATTTAAAGACAGAGTCTGTGATGGACGTGTAGATATTATCAGCTACTAAGAGCTTTAATTGATATCACAACCACTGGTGACTTGGTTGTGCCTTCATGCTGCCAATGTACAAATATATTGTACTTTCCAAACGAATCAGTATGGAAGAAAGCAATGATATACAATTAAAGAATATATGTTCATGTTTAAAAAGCCTTGTGGTAACCAGTCTTATTTGTTAGTGACGAATTTTCTTTGTTTTAGCGTCTATGTCTAAGATCGTTTATATCTATAATAATAAAAGGAAGTGTTTGTCTGTGTGTTTGTTTGTGTGCGATGCCCAGCCACATCTTTGGTACGCAGATATCTGAGATTTTTAACATAGGTGGATGGAAGGGGGTCCGAATGCACCTTAAAGCCGTATTTGAAAATTTTTAATTAGCTTTTTGATTAGGATATTTTTAACAAATTTTTAAAGAACATATTGTTAATCTAATAATTAAATTCTCATGGCAAATTGGGCATCATGGGGGGAAAGGGTGTCTTATATAATTCTTATACACCACAGTGGGTCACGGGCAACGCCATGCGGGATTGCTAGTTGAAAATAAAGGAGATATATTAGTTTTCACTCTTTTATTGAGAAGTAGGTCTACTAAATAATATTCATGGCATTAATAAAATTGGAATCAAATAAAAATAGGATTTGATTTAATATTACAGACAAAATTTAAATTTAGTTAAATTCAAATCTCAAAAGATACAATTTGGTTAACGTTATTTTCGAATGAAACCTTTATTAAAGTATTTTTTCGAAACATTTACTAGTGTAAAGAGTTTAAATTATTTTCTATGAATAAAAAACAGTCGATCTAAGTACGATATTTTTATGCTTTACATTTCATTATAAGCCAATGTATTTTTATAATAAACTATGCACTGCACACTATTTACTATTAGTTATGCGCTACGCATGAATATAAATCCAAATAGCACCAACAAAAAACAAACAAAACCAAATTATCATCATCATTATAATAATTATAGCTCTGATTGTTCAAAGTTGACTACTTTTTTCTAAACTTTAGGTTAGTTGTTGTTTTAGGCCTTATTTTCCTGAAGAAGTTTGAATGTAGATCAAATGAACACGAATTTTCATGGAGAGAGAGAGAAAGAGATAGTGTTAAAACTATTTAGGGAAAAACCTATTTGATATTAATAAATTGCTAACACTCAGTTTTGATTAGACTGAGGTTAGTTGGTACGTGTGGCAATTATTAACCCCATAGCAATTTCATTTTAATATTTCATCTTCACACAATCTAGAAATCAATATGGATTTTTTAAGTAGTATAATAAATAATCTACTGTTTGAACATATAACAAAATTATACTTCTTACTAGATAAATTTTACAAAACAATTAGTAAAATCTTCAAAATATATTCACCACAACAATAATTAAACAAATCAAGCTTTCTCAGACACCAATCATGATAACAACTTGAAACAAAAATGACAGGAGCATCTTGTTTATTCTAAGCCAAGTTAAATTTGTTGCTTTGCTCAGTCAATCACTGAAAGGGTTATTGAACCTGGGCCAATATACCCCTGTAGCCAAACAACCCCGGTCTTCCCTAACTGTCTGAAAGGACTTTTTTTCTTACCCAAGTCGTACTTGAAGAAGGATTCTGATAGGGGAAAAAAATCTTCATAATAAAATCGGTCTCTACTTTTAATGCAGGTACATATATCAAGATACCCATGCCAAATTTATTTTAGTCTCTACTAGCACAATAACAAAATTTGACATACATTTAAAGCTAGTTTCCAAAATTATAATAAAACTACAAGTTAAAGATGTGTTGTTCGTGAACTAATGGTTAGAATGGATCTTTTCCTCTAGCTCAGGCTCGGGCGAATTTTCTGGTCAGCTAAAAATTAAATAGACCTATAATAACAGGCCACCAAATAAAAAAAGAACTTTTCGGTAGACGTAATACGTTCATACATAGGCATAAAAAATATAGATAACGTAAAAGAGTTAAACAAGATAAAAATAATACGTTAATGGCTCTCCAATAAAACACATTTAAACGTAGTAACGAAATATATTTTCGGGTATCTTCATCTTTCTTACACATATAGAAGGAAACGTGCAATTGAGAACTACAAGGCTGGGCTTATATCCATACACAACGCACAACTAATAGCGACTAGCGTATAATGCAGAGGAGATCGAAACACATTATTTTTAATAATAACTTTCTTAACTGATACGTAGGGAAAAGTGCAAAGTGCATATAGTTAATTTAAAAATTATGCGCTATGTATAGAGTTGAGAGTAGACAAACCTTGAACTTTAGACGTATCACCCAATGAGAATGCGGAAAGAGGCTTTAGCCAATTAAATACCAGTATATAGAAGAGACGGAAAATATCCTCATTTAATGTTTGCCTAAAGGTAACCATCCTCGTTTGTTATCAACAATTTTTTTAGAGCCAGTGAGTGCAATTTAAAAAAATGATTAAATATTTGAAAATAAAGGGAACATTTCACAGTTTTTGATTCTGTTATTGAGAAATAGATATATCGCAATACCCATGACACTAATAAGATCAAAACCAAATAAAAATCAAATTTGATTTAATAGTACAGGCACAACATAAATTAGGATAATTTTAAGTTTTTAAAAATACAGTTGGTTTAATAAATATTATTTTTCGAGCAAATCATCAAGTAAAGTATTTTTAAATATTTTATTAAGAAAAGAAAGAGGATAGGCTATTTTTTTAAAGAATAAAAACGATATATTTAAGTAAGACCTCACTACATTTCATAATAAAATATGGTTGCATTTTTTAAATTTTGAATTGTGCACTCTACGAAATGCAATATAAATTAATAAAAACATTGGTTAATCACTAAAATTAGACGTATATAAATTTTTCTATTGATTTAAGAGTCTGAAGTTCAATTCCCGATTAGCTGAACACTATCGCACTGTACTTGGTGTAGTAGCCTACACTTTTTTTCTTTAGCACCACGTCTTACTACCTGTACTGTTTACACGTCTACTAACTTTAACTATGGAGGTTAGGTTTTAATTTCGAACAAATTTAAAAACATATTTAATGCTTCTTTAGGAGAATACTTTGTTTAGTAGACAACACTGACCAAATTTCAATAAATACTTAGCTTCCTTTAATCGAAATTGACTTTATCTCTAAAAAGTGAGAGTTACAGACCACATTTCATGACATATAAATTCATGAGTATATATATAGGCCTACACACCCCCACCCCTACACACTTTTGGAATTTTAATAAAAGACTAATTGGTGGATTGACTTTCAGACTTTATTAAACTGGTAGTGTAACATTACATGTATACTGCCCGATAAGGAAGCTAACAACGTATTAAAATACTATACTAATACTAATAATAAAGTAGATCCCTTTCGTCACATCAATAACGAATAAGAAAATATGACAAGCCATGATTAATAACGTTGTATTTAAAAACAAATACATATAATTTGGCAAGAACGTAGGAATATCGCCTCTATTGCTGTTTAGGTGGTGTGTTCGGAAAGTACAGCCCATACACAGCCCCACTGCGTGTCTTCCTGACTATCGTGAAGGTCATGGCGAGCATGATGTCCTTGGTATTTGTCTGGGTGTGGCGGTACATCACATCCGTCTCTTGCACTTCTTCTTCTTCTTCTTCTGAAAGCGCGGCAGCATCGGAGCTGTCAGAGTCGTATGCATCCAGCTCCATTACGTCATCGCTATTCGGGTCAATAACATTTAGGATTCATACAGGTCCATTATAAGTTTTCTTTTTAAGAGTAGTTTTATTTAGTACTTAATATAATTCGTCATTAATTATATGGCCAGTTTCATAGTCAGACTTAGTACGCCCCAATTGCGGTGCAATATCAAATACAAGACGACATCTACCTAGACTCGAATGGAAACTGGCCCATTCCATTCTGGTATAGGCCTAGGAAGGTGTCCTCCTGTATTCAGTATAGCGCGGGATTTGAGGCGTACCAAGTCTGACTATGAAACTGGCCCATAAGCTCCCCAAGACTCCTATGATAATCAATTCCTTATTATTTGCAACCCAACTGGTTTCTTATCCTATGCATTCTACACATACACCTCGCCGGAATTCATAACCAAGCTAAGGCTTGGTTTATATTCATGCATAATTCATAACTAATAGCAAATAGTGTATAGTGTATAGTGCGCAAGAAGTTGAAATACATTATTTTAAATGATAGCGTCTATAATCGATCTATAGTGAATAGTGGAATAGTCCACAGTGCATAAAGTTGATTTAACTTTAACTTTTTTTATACGTTATGCACGAGTTGTGAAACGATGTTCTCACGAGAAAAATCTAGCCAATAGGATTTATGGAAAGCATAATTCGATATTTTTCAAATATTATTTTATAAGTTAGAAGTTGGTCGCCATACTGGGCTTTAATTATCGTTAAATAGTTTTATATTGTGATTTTAACTTGAAAATGAGTGAAAATGAAAGTGACAATGAATATACGGTTGAATTTACAGAAGATGGTTTTGTGTATTTTGCTTGGGGGAGGAACCCCGCACCTCCTATTAATGTAGTTTTTGTACTTGCCTTGCTCACTTGGGAATTTTTATGGTTTAAAACACCAGGAGTTGGAAAATTCACTGTCTAAACCCACATAACCCCCCTCCAAAAATACATTTCATTAACCACTAAACCAGATTGTCCTCAAATGAAGATAAATAATTCAAACATACTATTAAATATAGAAGGATGAGTTCTATAAAATTCATATACCCGTGGTGATAAAAAGCCAGAAATGCAATTCTAAATGGTCTGCTATTAAATGCTAAATATATAAATTCAGATTAATACTATTTAGTAAACAGTACCAATATTTATCTCTCAGATTATAATATAGCTAGTAAAATTGGCGCGTTAAAGGGAACAAGGATATTATATTAAATATAATTAAATATAATTTACATACTTACAAATTTTGTAAGTATGTAAATTATTTTGAAGACCAATGATTGACATATCCATAGAGGTAGTATCCTTAAAATACCACGCGCACAAGGAGATCAGCTCTCAAACAAATGACAATCGTTATGAATGTCTTATTCACTACGTTGCATTATAAACGTTAGTAATTTTTTTTATGAATTGTGCACTATACACTATGCGCTATTCACTATTAGTTATGAGTTGTGCATGAATATAAACTAAACCTAAGCACAGCTGAGCAGTTCAGCAGAGTATGAAGTTCAATGCAACAATATTCATCATCATAGCTGAAGCAGTTTTTGGAAAGTAGTACATACACATGTGCCAGATAAATATTTCAACCCAGTATAAAGTTCGTTAGTAAGAGCCCTAGGGGTCTTGAGCTTAATAGGACTCAATGCTGTCCCGTTCCAGAGCCTGGAGAAATGGGGGATTGGTTACGCCATTGGGGAAGAGGAGCATCTTTAACTTTCCCTAGCCTCTGTGGGAGTGTAAGACATTCTCATGACAAAGTTTTATTAGGATTAAGATGGTTTGAGATGTGATTAGTTAGTTAAATGATGAGAAGGAGAAAATAATATTTTTCAGGTGGAACACTTGACATGACGTATACTGAATAGTGTATTTTTTCGACATTCTTAGGAGATTTTATGTTTTAGTGAGAGATAATTTAGTAGGAGTTGGAAATGTATGGCGTATGTTTGTTGAAATACTAATCAAAATATTGTAAGTTAGGGTTATAAAAACATTATCTTTTCTTGCGGAATGGATTAGATGTTAAGTAAGAGATTGCTACAAGAAATTGTAGTACGAAACAGTTCTTAGTGAAGATACGAGGAATTTCCCAGTTTCTTGGGTACAAAGGTTTGTCATGTTTGAGAAACAAGTATGGGTTTAACAAGATACGCTTTTAAACAATACAATTCCAAGCAGAATACGTTAAACTATGGAGTTTACGCAACAAACTTTTAAGTAAGAGAGTGAAAGATTAAAATAATTACGATACCTTTATGAAACCCATCTTAGTGTATTTCTCAAACGTGTTACTAAGGCGTAAAGAGACCACAACATTTTGCTTAGCTATGTAGTTTTATATAGTTGTTATCTTCTTTTCCAATAAATAAAACTAAGCGAATTACGGCCCAGATTCACTCCTCTGTCAAGTATGGAATGAATCCTTACTATTTCATTTGGTTTATAAGCTTCCTTTTATCCATTGGTTTTCCATGTTACTTTTGATTATTGTTCTACTATTACATCTCATTCTACTGCATGATTAACATGCATGTATAATATATATTTATTTGTATATATATATATATATATATATATAGTACATGCATGTTTGAACTCTTTTCATATAAAAAATTGGACTGTTCTTCATATAAATGTTAGATTAATGATTTTTCAATAATACTCTAGACAAATATCAATACACTTTTTCCATTCATTAACAATATCCGAAAGTGGACGCTTTAACCTGGATGTATTTTCCCTGTTAATGATTAACTATGATAGAGTAAAGAATAACTTCGTATAGATAAACAGACAAGATGTATATTTCTAGCTAATAAATATAATATATGACTACTTAACCTCACACGTCATGAAGTATCTGTTCAACATTAACATATGCTATTTTTGAAATCTTTCCTATAACTAATCAAAATTATCAGTCTTAATAGAGTTAATTAAATATTTCTAGGCATTCTAGCCTAGAATTGGCAGCAGTGTAACAGATAGCCTATGGAGAGTAACTCTGCTAGACCAGATTAGGGTGCAATATAGCATTGAGATATCCTATAAAGAGTAACTCTTCTAGACCAGAGTAGGGTGCAATATAGCATTGAGATATCCTATAAAGAGTAACTCTTCTAGACCAGAGTAGGGTGCAATATAGCATTGAGATATCCTATAAAGAGTAACTCTTCTAGACCAAAATAGGGAGTGTAGACGTGGTGGTTGGATCTAAAGTGATAGATCATATATTGTGAAAACTAGTAAATCCTATGTGGGACAAACCATCACGATGAAACCGGCAGATATTCGAACTTCCACCTTTCCGTCGCCAGAAATCCAGTCAATTGAAAGCCTGAACAGTAAACTCTTAATGGTTTCCTACTCTTTTTCTACCCAAAATAGTTAATTTTATCAAAATTATACCTTCCCCATCCATCTGCCATGAATACTAATTTACTAAAAATATAGTACGATGCGGATTAAGTAGAGAACACAAATAACACAAACTAAACTAAGGAAAAGAACCGTTGGATTGAACGTGTGTTTCTTAAGCTTATAGCCGTCCTATGTAGCCACTCAATCAACTACTAATTACTAACCTGGGCTGGTTTGTTTCCTCTTCGACAGATTCAAGTTGTTCCTCACCATCACGTGACCTAGGAAATAAAAACAAACATATTCCATTTAATTCGTTCATGTTTACTTTCTAGCTATCTTACAGGTAGAGAAATTATTGTGGTCGTAAAAAAAATCGAACTCAAGATTTTGATGAATCTCAACGTTTCATGACCCGCTGGATCCGAAAAAGTGGTTTTTGAATTTCCGTCTGTCTGTCTGTTTGTCTGTACCTCCAACTAGAGCCTAAACTATTTTACCGATCGGGCTAAAACTTGGTATCTAGGGTTTTAATAGGGTTGCCCCGAGGGGTATTTAGAGTTAGATATCCAACCCTAAAATTAAGGGTAGTTTACTAGAGGGCTAAAAGACAAAAAGTTGATTTTCTCAAAATTGGCTCTAACGATTTTGATTAAATTTCATTTCTAAACATTTATAAATATTCAAAACATAATGGCTACTCTCAATATTTCGAAAAAATGACTTTAAGGGCTTCGGTCTGATGCGTACATTTTTTTTTCCATATTTCCGAAACTATTTGAGATATGAAATTACTTATCATTACAAATAGGTATATCTATTTATAATACAAATATTTTATTCAAAGCATATTTTTATAAACCAATAACTTTCAAGCTATACGAAAATATTTATATTTTTTAACTTTTCGAAAACAAAAGTATTGCGACCGTAAAGAAAATCTAACCTGAAATGTTAATGGATGTCAACGCCTCATGACCCCCGAACCCTAAAAAGTGGTCTTTGCAATGCCGTCTGTCTGTGTGTCTGTTTGAACTTATAATTAAAAGTTATTTAATAAAGGGCAAAAAGAGAAAAAAAACAGATTTTCTCAAAATCGGCTTTAACGATTTTGATTAAAATTCGTATCTAGGCATTGATTAAGATTCTAAATAAACTGGATATTTTCGTTTTCCCATGAAAATGAATTTTAGGGTACTTTAAGGTCACTGAAATTTCCGTATCTCTGCAACTATTTGAGACACTAAATAACTCATCATTGCAAAATTGTAGTACTATTAAAAATTAAAAACTTTTATATGAAATATATTTTTATAAAACCAACAGTTTTTGAGATATTGGCAAATATATCAATACAATTTTGTGAGCTTTAGTTGTAAAGAGATAATACTTAAGTTTTTACGCAATAATTCTCTAATGCCATAGAGTAATTAAATATAAGTCTTGTTATGATTCTGCTTTGTTGCATAGCTTTTTGGTGTAATTAAATTCAGTTTGTGTCAAATTTATTAGTCGCACTGTACTGTTGTTGTTAAACTTCCGTACACGTGCAAAGGCTACGGGTTAGGAACATTCAGTTGGCTTGCTTCTAGCCCTAGTAATTATTAAAGAAAAAAACCTCGCAGTGTGAGTGCGAGAAAGAGAACATCACATTTCATTTGCAAACTGCATTTATTTTGATTTCTTTATAAAAAGTAGTTTTGCTTGTGCTCACAAGAGTTCAGCAGCTCTCGGTATCAAACTTAATGTTATAGCCATAAACTGGTGGGGGGTATGAATAATTTTCTGTACTTGTAAACGAGGTGTTCTAAGAGAAAGACATGATGAAGAAACGCGGGTGCTATTGTGGAAATTTCTTGAATGTAGCATCTTAATATGCGAAAATAAAAGTTGTAAAATGTATTAATATATACATTATTTAATTACATATAATATCGAGAGGTTCGCGACAGTCTCTCAAAAAGTTTATGTTTTTTCCCTTAAACCTTTTAGGAGAAATGTTTTTACAACAATGATCTACCTCCATTGTCGACGCAATAGTCAATATTTACATTTTTTATGGTCAAAATTTATAAATGAGGAATTTAATAACAATGCGATGCCATGAAGATGTACAACACCTAATAAAATGTCGAACATTTTAACCGGAAGTCGAAATTTTAATACGAAGTGTTGATCCTTGTGAACCCAATATTGATCTTTTTTATTGGTCAAAATATACAAATGAGAACATTAATTCTTTAAAAATAAAATCATAAAATTTAAAACCGTGACTCAAAAAATGTTTTACATAAATCTAGTGCTTGTGCTAGTGTATGCTTGAGTTTGCTAGTGTATATTATTTTGTTTTACATATATTACGAGTTTTGGGTAAATATCTCCATTTTTAAATAATAGAGCGATAAAGTCCGCGTGGAGTTCTGTACCACTTATTTAAGTTTATGGGCTCTATGACGGTGGGTTATTTTTCAACCTCTACTTTCAAATCATCTGCTTTTTAAATTTCTCGAATTCATTTTATACTAACTATAGGATTTTATTAATTATGATATTTAACGTGCACTTTCTGAACCAAACTGATCACATATCATTACATGATTTATAAAATAACTTAACTTTAGAAGAAACTCAACACTCATTCGGTCAAACGGCCGCCAATTCAACTCTGAGAAATGGGAAGCTCTGATTTCACCGGTGACACATTTTCCTGCCATTCCGTGCAGTGAAACCAGTAGGCAGGCACGCTATCAATTTATCTAAGGAGTCGTACCCATTTAGTTGAGCTTTTTTTTTTTTTTAACTGGTTTTGCTGGTTGCAGAGGGATGTTCTATGAGTACTGAAGCCAGTGTTTTGTTTTAAATGCTACGTGGCTTACTGACCTAACGAGGCTAGTATACATAAACACAGGAGGAGGATGGTAAAATTAAAAGGAAATACACTATCATTTACCTGAAGAGATAACAGGAAAACCACAGTAACAATATTAACAAGGAAAACCCCCCACCCTAGTCAGGGTTATGACCTCTTTGGGGTCATATATGAGCACGTCAGTTGACTATTCAGACGTGCAAACTGAAGCTGACGCTGACCAAATGCACCCACCTTTTTCCCCCCGAAATAAGAATTTCTGCATCCTCTTTTCAGGATAATACTGCAGTCATTTGTTAAAGTTCATCTTCCCCAAACTTGTCCCTTTAGATTAATTCGAGTCTATCTCGTAACTAAAGTACAAATATATAAGATTTCCTTAATATGCATTCACCTCCCCATCGTGTCCTACAACCCACTTGGACTATACTCATTTTAATTTGTTGGTTAGTTAGTTAGTTAGTTAGGGATGATAAAGTTAAAATTCATAGGAAGTAGTGTATGTGCATTTGCGTCGAGAAAGAGTGGAAAAACCATTAAAAAAACCCATCCTTAGATCATAAGGCCAGGATTTTAACCCAGATCTCCCTATCACTGGCAAACCAAACCAGACGAGATTGATGCCTTAATTCACCTGTCACCAATTGGGCGTTGATTAGTGGGGGAGGGACGGACATGTAGTTAAATTCATAATATCTATGTATTGATATTTTTAATTCATAAGTATCACAAGCTGATACATGCTGATTGTCCCCAGAATCAGCCCTGATAGCCGAAACAAATTAACTAATTTAAAAAGAGGCAAACTGGTCACGGGAATTGAATCCGGGACCTTTGGTTTTGCGTACCATTGCTTTACCAATGGGTGATTCTGGTACATCCTGTATCCATTTAACACAATATTAGATTCAACCACATTTAGTGGAAGACAACCCTGAACACGAAACAAACCAGGATGGATGGCTCAGTGGTAGAGCATAAGAGACCCAGGTTCGATTCCCATGTCACTTTTGTCATTTTCCACTTAATTGAATCTAATGAATTAATAGTCTACTAAAAGTTGCAAAAACACGACTATAATAATTATATAAACAGGTATAAAACTGAATTTAAAAGTAAACTAAGAAAATATTGTCGACGGAGTTAGTTTAGCACTAGTGTGTTTTGATTCCCGTTCGAGAGACCAGGGTTTGAATCCTGGGTAGATGCGATGGAGATAGTTTTTAATCTAGCCTGATATGGTTTCCTACTCTTGTCTTCATATTAATTCTTGTGAAATACCTCTTGTGTTGAATATGATAATAATAAAACAAATTAAATATAGAACAGTACCATCCATACCAGTGATAACGTGGAAAAAGGTGTCAGTATCATCTTATCTGGATGGTTATTGGCTGATAGGCTGGGATTTGAATCCAGTCAGGATGTACTAAGGATATTTCTTTCCCCAAAAGATTTCCCAGCCTCCCTACGCATCAGTAATGGTAAATATCAATGGTAAATATCCTATAAAATTCTGCCTTCCTCAACCCTATCTTTTTCTTCTTAAGTCAACAATCGGAAAGTTGTTTGAGGTAATTTCTATCCATCCGGAGCTGGGCATGCTCTCAGCCCTTCGGCTGGTTAGTGCTGCCTGCACCATCTGGTAGAAATCATACATACTGGTGGAGTTCAGGACGTTTGGTAATTTCCCGTTGCCTTACACACTGAATTTCTAAGAACGAGCACTAAAGTGCCTACCAACTTTGCCGGTAATATATTTTCACATACCTTCCAGGGTTCTTTTACATCTCACAATCGACATGGGACCAACAGCTTTACTTCCCCTCCAAAGGAAGTTGTGCTACGGATTTTTATCCCTTAAGAAAAATCCATCGATATCAGCGGGGTTTGAACCCACGAACATCAGCGAGCACTGTACACCATGATCACCAAGGTTGACCAGCAGTATCTTATTAATATAAATATACGGGTAGCCCGGACGGGTTGTCAGGCGCGGATGCCGTGTGTAGCGCCTCAGCACGTGAGAAGGGCGAATGGCCGGGCGACAGCCCCGCGACTGAGACAATCAAGGTCAACTAACAATGGAATATTAAACCTACTCAATAAATAATAAACCTTCTACAAGACTCTCCGTTAAAATACTTAGAACATTAAGCACCTGCTTCGGTGACCACATGGTCTAAGGGGACATTCTTATGTTAGACTAAACTGCCGATGATAAGGAGATCCGGGTTCGAATCCCAGTCGGATGTACTGGAGGTAATTTTTCCAAAATGGTTTTACCCTCCCTTTCTACGCAAATGTGGGTACACTTTATCTAGTTTTAACCTTCCGTATCCTTAGCCCATTAGCGTAATTAGTACATAAGCGTATAACCTGAACAGATAGTAAAACGTGGTGCTAAAAATATATCAAAGTTGTAGGGAAGGGGACGCAAGCATAAATTAGTATTTTTTGCAATTTCTATGGCAAAAACCTTTTTGGGCCCAAGTAAATAAAATATTGCTTCAATAGAAATGTTTAGTATAATTTTCTTCACATTGTATTCTCAACAGTTCTTGAATATTTGTCATGTCTATTTTGCCATTTGAAGAGAGCTTTTAAATGAAGCACCATTGTTCTTTTTTACTATGGACTCAAAGTTTTGTTATAAAAACTGTATGATTACGAACCTTACCTCCTGACCCCTTCTTTTGGAAGTTGCACCGATGGAATCTAGAAGACACTAGCCGGGAATCGGAAGGAGGAATCAGTGACGTCAGTTAGATAAGTGTTTCGCAAACATTTTTAATTCACGGCACATCTTAACAATCCTAGTGGTTTTTTTTGGCACACTCTTTTGTCTTGGGCACGCACCGCGGCAGCAGAAAATATATTATGCGCCCAGTCCTACTGATTTAGTTTCAAACCATTAGTAAGTTGGGTATCCTTGATATAAATAATACTCAGGAAAATATATTTCAATATAAATTTAGTGAAAAATTATATATAATTGAAAGAATAAAGTAATTTGTGAACATGATATTGCTTACTAAGATACATTATAGCAAAAATTTTTAAGTGAAATATTGGCAAGACAAAAATAAATAATATAAACGTTTTATTATCTTTACATTAAATTGATAAGTAAGAAAACACTAGAAATGTTAAAAGTACATCTAAAAAATATACATAATATCTAATAATTATGTATTTAAAAAAGTTAGAGGTTATAGTCTATATAAATTTTATGAGACATACATACTATAGAATGAAATTTTAAGTCAAAATTGGATGATATTGGAAGTTTATTTGGTTTTAGAAAAGTAACATATGCTATGAAAGTTAAAAATAATTATTTTTCCTTAGTTGAATTAAGATCCCCTATTCCTTGTAAGTTATCTAGCAGTATTTTGTTAAAATACATCCTACTGTTTTATATTTTGTACACGAATTATTATATTATTTCCAATTATTACAAATCTTGCACTCAATTTACACTGAATTACATTTTCCTAAATATTCTTAAATATTCTTCGCACGAAAACTCTTGATTCTGTCAAATGTGTTTAAAATAATTAAAGTGGGGGTAGCTGCTATTTCTGATAATGATGGTAGATTTTAATCTTCAAAACGCCTAAAAAAATTCTTAATTATCATAACATTCTCTATTTTGAGCCTAATAAATTTTTTTTTGAAGGAAATGTTGACCTACGTTTCTCACTCTTTAACTCTGATAACTTTAACATTTCTCGTAAAACGTCCTTGAAAATAAGTCAGTTTTACCTTAAATGCATTTAAAAAAATAACTATTATAAAAAAAATAAAAGTTATAATGAATTCTATAGGAAAATGATGAAACCTCACCTCTATCCTTGGCACCAACCACATTTAAAAAATAAACAACTTTTTAAATGATGCCAGTTTTATGAAAATCTTAAATCCTTCTCAGTACTCCAACAGCTGTAGGGGCCCAAAAGGACCACAGACTCCATTTATCCTTGCTACAGTCCAATTTTCATAGGAAGGGCCTTATCAAATAACTAGAAACTTTACTAGATCTACCTTTTACGTATACATACATAAAGTAGCTTTTTGTTGGTAGATAATATCAATATATGTAAAATAACATTAAATTATTATTAGCACCACGTCTTACTACCCGTTCGGGTTATACGTATATAACATTAAAAGTTATTAATGTTGACCCCCCTAAAATTATATTTGTATTTTCTAAAAGACACTTTATAAGAAAATGGTACAGTATGTGATCTTTCGCACTATGTCTAAATCTGATATCAACAAATAAGACAAAATATATACGTAAATACTTAAGGTATGCCAAAATGATTTGTGCATATTTAAATATCACTGCTATATTTAATAACTAAAATAATCACTTTAAAATAATACTGATTTAATTTGCTAGCACAATAAACAAAATCTATAATTTCGATTCACTTTCCAAACCTTTAGGAAAATTCACACACATGTTGATTCTACAAGCCTCAAACAATGACCACACATACTCCCGAGAAACATATTTATTTCAAATATAAATAACACTGTTAGCTGATGTGTATTTTAAAATGATTATTTGAATACCTTATTATGTTAACACATATGATAATAACGTATACATAGAGTATAATCAAGTATTTCACGAAGGGCTTACAGGAAACATCACTTTCAAACGGATGCATTGTTAACACTGTTAAAGTTAAGTCCGAGTAAAGTCCGAGAGTTTTTTTTGTATCGTAAAATGTACTATATTTTTTCACCCCATTTGTTCAGAACAACCCATTGTTCCAATAATAAATAAAGTATAGTAAACGTTTTATCTTGTACAGACTCCATGACGCATGACATTTTTATTTTACGGTGTTTACGCGCTGGACAGTAAAAAACTATTTTTTTTACTATTACGATAGTTAGTAAACATTTATTGCTTCTTCAGATTTGTTTATATTAATAAATATAATACAGTCTCAAAATTACACAAAGAAAGATAAAAACCAATAAAATATATATGTGTGTTTACTTTTTTCAAATCTGACCGACCATTCTAGCTTGTAATTATTTTAATCTAAAATGGTGACTTCGATAGGGACCCTGATGGACACGTGGGTTAAGGCATCAATCACTTATGATCTAGTTTGTCGGTGATGAGGCCAGAGTTCAAATCCCGTTCCCTTAACGTATATGTGGGTACTTATTCTCTAAGATTCCATCTTCATCAGACATACCCTATTAGTATAAATATTAAGATTGCCCGAACTGGTAGTAAGACGCAAATTACACACACACACACACACACACACACGCACACACACACACACACACACACACACACACACACACACAAACACACACACACACACACACACACACACACACA
>CABFWB010000196.1:68480-99725 GCA_902151455.1 Timema bartmani
AACAGTTTAATGTTTTAAAGACCTTAATAAAATTGTATTTGAACCATTTGCTGACAGCTTGGAAACTCGGATCTGCTTTACATGTTCCAATTTATGAAAATTATATTACTAGAGATGAAGTCTATGTTTTTTCCCTTAAACCTCTTAGGAGAAATGTTTTTACAACAATGATCTAACTCCATTGTAGACTAAATAGTCAATATTTACATTTTTTATTGGTCAAAATGTATAAATGAGGAATTGAAAAGCAATGCGATGACCCGAAGATGTGAAACACCTAATAAAATTTTAAAATTTTAACCGGAAGTTGAAATTTTAATAAGAAGTGTTGACCCTTGTCGACCAAAAATCCATCATTTTTATTGTTCCAAACATACAATTGAGAACATTCTTTAAAAATAAAAAATTATAAAATTTAAAACCGGGACTCAAAAAATGTTTTATGTAAGTATAGTGCAATTTATGCTTAAGTTTTCTAGTATATATTATTTCATTTCACGTTATATTACGAGTTTTGAATAAATATCTCCATTTTTAAACAATATAGTGAGAAAGTCCGTGCGTGGTTCCGTACCATTTATTTTAAAATAATAAATTATACTAAGATTACTTTAACTTTTTTGTTCAAAATAGGTATCTGGGGTGTGCTAGACATTCTATACAAGAATTTATCTTTGTTTTTCTACAAAAAATATTTTTAGCTTAGTTTACTGGTATTTAAGTTGTCAAAAAGTCACTAACTTTAAGAGACTATCCAAGAAAGTATATTTGGTTGTGTAGTTACATTTATCTTCCAAATATACCTGATTTACAAGAAAATGTTAATTTGTGATTTTTTGGACGATTACATTTATTATTAAATTGAATTATCCGTATTTTTCTAGTAAACATTTGGCTAGCCCATCTCATTTTGCCGGATAGTCAAGAATTAACTGAATTTTTTTTATAAACTGTTTAAGAACTTTTGTTTTTTTTATCTAACTGTTATATTTGAACATAAAACTCATTGAGTAAAGTTGAAACATATTAACATCTTGACTTGTAACTTTGTGAGCAACAGCTTTACATACAGTAGTATTATGGTAGGAATAACTAAGAGTTATAAAAGGTATTAAAATTATTTCCACATATTCATAAACCAAATCATTTTATTTGAAGTTATTAATTTTGATAGATATTATAAATACATAAACTAATACTAATACCTTATCAATATTGACCTTCAGACAGCAAAACAAAAATTGTATTTTATAAAAGTTTCTTAGTACCAGAATACTATTTGTACCCCTATCACTTTTAGATGAAGGTGGAGTTGCGGGGAACGTGCGAAAAAGGCTGTTTTTTTGTTACTTTTTTTTATAGCAAGACATTTTTGGCCAAAATAATTAAAATATTTATTTCAGTAGAAACATAGGGTTTAATTTTCTTCACATGGTAATATCAACAGTTGTTAAACACCTGTCAACACCTGTCTGGAATTTAGTGACAACTTTTTCTCTGTATTTAAAAAGTTTCTCATCTGATACCGGTATGCTCATGATAGATATTCAAGAATTGTTGATATCAGCATGTGAAGAAAATTAAATTTAATGTTTCTACAGGAGATTTAAAAAAATTTATTTTGGCAAAAAAAAAATGTTTTTATACAAAAAAAAATTCGAAAAGACTGACCTTTTATTACGTCCCTCACATTTCCACCTTCAGTAATCAAGTTATGATTATTGTTATACGGTTATAGCTGCATCTAAATATTATATTCTTTAAATTGAAAAATGACACCTGAACATGGTAATCGAACTCGGGACACTTTATTTAGAATGATAACACTCTACCACTGCCCGTGACTAGGGTTATTCATCACTCATAAGCAGAGTTTGTGATGGACTTAACGGAAATCGTCAGCTACACATGAGCGATCAATTAAGATGGTGAGCTATTGGATAACACAGCCGCCTATCACATTGTTTATGTTTTGACAGACAAGAGTAAATCTCTATTATCCCTTGATTAGAGCAGAGGAATGGAGAACGATGATTCTCGAGTTTGACAAAAAATACTGTCACGCTTTTCCCACTCCCATATGACGTCAAAGTACCTCACGCCTGGGGTAAGATAAGCCTTCTCTCTCCCTTGAGGCGGAAGTTATATATGAGCAGTCTATCATATACTGCAGGTCTTAGTCATGTGGCCACTTTAAAACAATCGCTCATTAGTCCAAAGCAGTCAAGTGCTTCGGATTCCAACCCAGGACTTGGGACAGACGGAGGGGTATGTGAAGCAGTTACTATTATACTAACCGGCCTTGTGTTATGGTAGTCAGAGGTCCTGGCTGCTGACCTTAAGGTCCCGGGTTTGATTGCTGGCTGGTATCGGGGGATTTCTCTGAAAAGGGGAATAATTCCCATTTCACCAGGGTTTGGTTAATTAGGCTTAAGTTAGGTTAAGAGCTTCATTGGATCCCCACCGCCATATCCACATCAGCTCATATTATCAGGACATGGAAAGAACCCCCGCGGAAAGGATGTACGATTAGTACATATGGGCGTCATTAGTACTAACTAATCTTTCCTCAAAATGAGCCCAGATACATTATTATTATTAGTATTATTATTACTCTACTGCAGCAATTTTTATAACCCAGACCCGGATTTTGATGACATGTAATTTTTTTTTTTGGCACACCACAGACCATGCTCACGAGTCTATAAATTCTTTTCCTGATCTTCTGGCTGTGGAAACTTTTTTTTTTGTTGTAATTTTGAATTTTAAGGCCATATTTTTTCGATTTTAGTCATTTTTGAGTCGGTTTTAGGCATTTATTTAGAATAAATATATTTTTAAAATATAGTTAATATTTCATAAGTTGATGGATTTATTAGCTAAGTTAATACTTAGCATCGCGTCTTACTACCCGTTCGGGTTATACACTTAGTTAAGTTATTATATTTGTTAATTACAATTATAGCTACATCTAAATATCAATTGTTGGATCATCAAAATGGAAATATTACAATATTTAAAGAAAATAGACTACTATCAGAATCATCAAAATATGTATTACTACAGTATCGTATGGGTTTATACATACTGTAAATTACACTACTACAGTATACCTATAATGTAGAAGCCAAAAGAGATTTTTTTATAATTATTTTAATTTAATAAAAAAGAATATATACAAATATAGTAAACTCTATTTTTCTGTTTAATAAAATAACTAACTTTATTCATTAATAAAACAATTGAATTACGCAGTATTTAGTGATATTAATTTGTGAAATCAATAAAATCTTAATAGAACATCAGCATTCTTTAATCTCTTTGATATATGGTTTAAGCAGAACGTACTGTAAAACTATGGAGAATAATAGTATTTGGTTGTTCTATGAATAGGTGTTTTAAATCTACGTGAGGATGAGAAGCTTATGCGTGTTTGGGAGCTATGTGCTGGTTTGACTTACCATTAAGTTGTCTTCACACAGGTGTATTGCATAGTTCTTAACGAGTCCAAGCTCCTTCGCATATAGGCATCTAAAGTTACATGTTGGTTATGTGGGAAACTTCTTTGTAAGCGTCCTTTGTATATCTATATTTATTGCACCACGTCTTAATACTCGTCTGGTATATCAGAATTTAATTATATTCATGAGGTTTAAATGATTAATGTAGAATTTCAAGGAACTGTACCTGAATTTCCTGGCAGAGGGATTGTGAAACTATTTAGGAAAAAAACACTTTCAGTTCACCCGACTGGGATTCGAACTTCGATATCTCCGTCAACGGTAATCCAGTCTATTGCGAGCTTGACGCTTTTTAATATGTACGCTAAGATATTTAAAAAACCGAGGTTTTGATTTCGTTAAAAATGCCATGTTTAAAGTTGAATTACTGAACCAGTGCTTACTGGAGTTGTTAATGCAGCAAAAAGGTGGGTGTCTTGTTGGAAATTAGCCACTTATATCACTATTTAATCTTTATTTTTCTTGCCATTACAATGTCAAGGCTTTTCAAAGTCTTTAAAAGAAGTAAAATTTAGGACATATTTTGTACTCAAAGAGTTGAACAAACTAACAACCTAATTTGTCAAAATTGGTACTACTGTATTTGAAGTATCATAATAACCGAATAATATCCTTGAATTGGTATATAATATTTTAAAGTAGGTTTTTATTAAGAATGTTTATATTTGTCATAAACCCTAAAGTGACCACATTAGTACAAACATAAGTTTTTTTTTGGTGGATCAATGCTATAATATTAATTAATTCCAAAGACTTGTTTTACTAAAGGGTGGGGACACAGCTGCTCATAATTTGGTAACATACTAATTTTTTATTCGTAACACTAAAAAATTGGCATGTAGCTTGGCGTTTCAATTATAACACACGTTGAGTTTACAAAAGAGATTAAACCTTAGCGAAATATTAGAAGGTATAAATATTATTTTTAAAGTAAGTCATGTCCGAGATAAACCTACAATCTTAAAAAATGTCAAACCGTTTTGAATAAATTGAGCAAATATCTATATTATTTAATTAGTTACTTAGTTTAATTTTATCATATTTTTCAAGTCCGAAGTTATAAGATGTTAAAGAATCCTTATATCAGATTTGCCACTCAAAATGTAGCATGCGAGCAAGAGAGAATGAATAAGAAATGCACCCGCTTTTAAATCTAAAATAAAAAGGGTAAGATTGGGAAATTATCAAGGAAATATTATCTTCGATACACCTTGAAAGGATATGAATCTAGACTCTCCCGTCACTAGCATACAAGCTTAACGTTAGACTAACACCCGCCTCGGTGGCATAGTTAGCTAACAAGCTAGTTTGGTGTTGAGCTAGACTGCCGAGGACGGGGAGATCAAGGTTCTAACCTCACTCGGGTGAATGGGAGGTTTTCCTAAATTGTTTTCCACCCTCCCTCCACGCAAATGCGTGTTCACTTCCTCTATATTAAACCTTTTAAATTCTTAGCCCATTAGAATAATTAGTGCTTAAGTGTATAACCCAAATGGGTAGTAAGACGCGGTGATAAGTATTGTTAGTTAGACTAAGTTCACTGATCATTGGTTTTGAAAGTGTGTTAAGACAAATCCTACATTTTTAAAAACAAAATTTAATAGGTTGTGACGAAAATTAAAATGGAATCTAATCAAAATGGTATCTTCCTTGACGACATAATTGTTACACGCATATTTAGTCCTTGAAATTAGTTTTATTCTAAACGGGTAGTGTACAACATTTAAATAAATGCCAATGATTGGTGTTCAAAACTAACACTAAGCATTGATATAAACTTAAAAACCACGCAAACTCTTATTTTTTTAAGGGCCTGAGCCACGTTGAAGAAATTACTTCCTAAGTTTCGACTGCACTTGCAACAGTAATTAGTTTGACGTTTAGTACGTGTGCCCCCAAATGAGGGCCTTTCTCTTTAGTTAAAATAAACACACATAACTGAAAATAAACGAACCTAAGTAATCTTTATCATCCTTAACTTAACCTTGCATATCCTTAATTGAATGAACCTGACTTAATTTAAGATAGCTATTTGTTAAGCATATATAATTTATATGTGGTTATCTATATTGCTAAAGTGCACAAATAAATAAAATGCCTAACATAAAATACAAAACAGCTTAATATGGGGAAATATCCGTAGTTCCCACAGGTTTTAAATATGTTTATATATATGTATATACATTTTATAATATCACGTTAGTATTAGAACGCTGTCCATGATTGTTATCTTAAGCTTTACTTCCTTGTGTGAGAGAAATTATTTTAAAATTGAGATAACATTTAAAGTGTAATTGTTTTTAGATTAAAATTAAATTAGTAATATTATCGTAATTTATTTATCATGCCAAAACGAAGGATTAGTGGAAACAGATAGTCCTATCATAGCCATAAATTACAGTACATTTATAGCGCTTTAAATAAATAATAAGTTTATACAAATGCGTGGGAATTGAGTGACTCGCGAGTTTAAACATATATTTTATTCTATAAATAAACATTGTTATTTAACGCGCACTTTCATAAGATAAGGCCATCAGAACACATGAATCACATATTAACTTAATCATGGATTAGACCTGGAGTAACCTGTTTCTTAAACTACAAGTCTACAATTTACAATTATCGACAAGTGAATGTTTTACAATTGTGATTACAAAGGGTTTCATAAAGAAAATAATTTGACTTGTAAATTGAAGTGAACTTGTAGAAAACATTTACGCAAATGCTGGTACACTTCCTCTAAAATTTAGCCTTACTCATCCTTTAAACATTAGCTTAATTATTACAAACGAGGAACTTAGGACACGCTGCTAAGATAAATTAAAATAAAATTGGATAGCACAGACGGATAGAAAAACCAGATTAAATAAAAAATAAAAAGCTAATTATGTAATACTGATGGAAGGGAGGAGGGTTTTAATCGCTAACTTATACCGGTCATATGTGGACCTAGAGGGAAGTTTGAGTAGGAGTGTCTTCTAACACATCCACTTAAGTTGTAAAATGTGCAAAACTACCATTATGAGGTAATCTTGCATTTGTATGAATACTTTAAGCAAACAAAATTAAGTTTCACATTACATTACCTTCCTACACAATAAATATAAAATACTTAAGTTTAACATAAAAAAGATTCAAGTAAAAATATTGGCGCTAGATAGCATAATGTGGGGAGAGCGGTTAGGGTCCATTGTCCAATTTTAATTTTAGAAATTACAAATATTTTAGTTTTGGAGGCCAAAATCAGTAACTTTATTACATGACTTAGGGTTGTATGCAAGAACGTCGCTTAGAGGACGCTTAGTGCGAGTGGACCTTTAGTGGCCTCGGTTTTATTACGTCATTATAAGCTAGACGGTGGAACGTGAGTGTGCTTGGGACGCGGACTAACGTGCCACTAAGGATCTACTCACATTTAGGGCCAGTTTTATAGTTAGACTTAGTACGCTTCAAGTCTGGTGCTACACTTAATACAAAACTACACAACCTAACTAAAATCAAATAGAATGGGTCAGTTTCATATGCGAAACAGGCCCATTCCATTCTGGTCTAGGTAGGTGTCGTCCTGTATTTAGGTATAGCACCACACTTGAGGCGTACTAAGGGCCAGTTTCATAGTCAGACTTAGCATGCCTAAAGTGCGAGTCGATACTAAATACAGGACGACACCTACCTAGACCAAAATGGAATGGGCCAGTTTCGCATATGAAACTGGCCTATTCCATTCAATTTCAGGTAGGTGACGTCTTGTATTTAGTATAGCGCCGCACTTGAGGCTCACTAAATTTGACTATGAAACTGGCTCCTAGTGGCGTTCTTGCATACCGCTCTTAAAGTATGAATACGTGGAAGTAGATTTAATAACCTTCTAGTTATCAGATACGGTCCTTTTTACGATAATTAGACCGTAGAAATGGGTTATATACTGTAATATGTGGTTGGGTGGTGGGGGAAAAAAGTAAAATATCATAAAAGTGCTCTATTTAATATTTAATGAACACGCTCATAGTAGTTAATTCTATGCTCTCTTTTGGGTTGTCAAGCATAACGTGATATGCGTAATAGTAACTTATTAGTTATTAGGGGATTTGTTTCTTTTGAATTGTGTAAAGAAAATGTTGAGCTTAACTTGAATAGTCTGTATGTCTATCTCCTTTCTAATAACTTCCATTAAAAAATATTAGAAATTTTGTCTGTCCAACCACCATAATATAATTGAAGAAAATTTCATGTGAAAGCTAAGTGGACAGTAACATTTTATAAGTACATTTACAAATTTTTGTCTTCTTTATCTTTTGTCCAAGCTTAAAGGCGCCTTAACATGAAAGTTACTAACGATTTAATTTTCTCCCAATTTGTACTTTTTTTTGTAAAACCACTCAGGCAATTACATTTTTGCTCTATTGTATTCATGAGTAAGCAAAACAGCGAATCAAAATTGAAATTTTAAATTACTTTATCAACAGAATCAAAGTGAAGATGTTTTTACAAAGTTCATTAATCAAAAGATTCTGACAGATCCGTGATTATCCATCTATTGGGTTTTCCTTGCGTGTAATGGCTCCAGCTATGGCCTTGATGACTAAGGAGTTAGTCTTGAAAGATGACCTTGCTGCGCTGAAACTCACAGAAGGAACCATTTTTGAAATTAAGGTGAATAATTTCGGATGGAACGTTATTCCGGAATCACAATAAACTTAACGTTCACTTAACGTTCACTTACCGTAAAGAAACTAGTGTGTGATCAGGGTTCAGGTGACTTAACGTAACAACTCTAACTAAACACATACAATGAATTTGGACGGTTTGAAAACAAATTGTTCACTAAAATGAAACCAACTCTTTTAGGTCTTATTAGGTTACAATTATTTGTAATATAAGCATTATTGGACATAATAAAATAAAGTGTAACAAGAAGATACTCCGTCTTAGAGCCTGAGAAACGTGGGAAAAAAAGCTGTACCAAATGTTTTTTCTGCATACCATAGACAAACAAATGAAGTACTAAATAGCCGTGTTCATGCCACTCGCAACATGATTGGCTAATTATAACACGTGATACCTTCACTTAACGTTTAAGTTCTCCCTGGACAACTCTTTAAATTAAGTGAACTGCATCGTGATGGCTTGAAACACAAATATAACCCTTACGTTACATTACCTTACGTGAACGTTAAGTTGATCGCTATCTTGGCATTAGCTCTATGCACCAACATCACAGAAGGTTTGAGTGAGAGAGTACATGAACAACATTGACTGGGTCATGGGGAGGAGGGGGGAAGAAAATAATTAATTCATACACCCGCATCGGTGGGCGGACAAAGGGGCGTCAAGTACATCTAATCTGGTTTGGTGATTATGGAGGATGTCAGGGTTCAAATCCCGGCTGGGTGTAGGCCTACTGAAGGTGATATTTACTAAAGAGTTTCCCACTCACGCTCCACGCAGATGCAGTTGCGTTTCTTCTAAATGTTACCTCCTTCATCCTTACACGAATAATGTAACCAAATACAAATAGCTTGGACGGGTAATATGAAGCATAGCATGGCTGGTCAGTAATAATTCGATTCAAAACAGTGACTGTTAAATACAATTAGTGAATATAATAAATGGTACAACACAATCGTATATATATACTTTACTATATAATATATTAGAGTTTGTGACAGGCTTAAAAAGTCAAACCTCAGTAAACTAACATTAAATGAATTATTCCCCCAAAATCAAGTGTGTAGTTTTAGTAACCATTTAAAACAATCCTCGGTTTACATTTTGAAAAAAAGATTCTTAAATTCATTTCCTAACATTTTTTTAATCTAAAAAAAATCGGTCACTAATAACTACTCACAATTATAGTGCATGAATCAAAATCATAATTGTCCTTAAGGTATGACCGTATAACATCATCACGAGTATAAAAAGGAGAAGAAAGACAGGCAGAAAAACAGGTAAGGGGACAAACAGTGCAGTAAGACCAGTTTTTTATATTTTTTTTTAGTTCTGGGACACAGCAAACGTCAAGCCAAAATGAGTCAGAATCTTCATCTTAAAAATTTCCCCGATCAGAATATTTTCTTGGGGGTTGACCTGGCCGTCTAGGGATAAGGTGTCGGACTTCTGTGCTGGGGGTCCGGGGCTCAATCCTCGGTCCCGGCACATATTTATCTGACTGCCAAAACCTTCATTCACCTCTGACAAGACGTGTATTATTCACAACTTGTGAATGTGTGGAATGCCAGGTCTTCACCGTGGTTCGGATCCCACGTTAAACTGTAAGTCTTCCATTTCATATCACAATCACCCTACCATTACACATTAGCGTAAGTGCGTATAACCCAAACGGTTAGTGAGACGAGGTGCTAATAGTAATAATAATAATAATAATAATAATAATAATAATAATAATAATGAGAACAATAATAATATTTTCTCTTTATATGAAAAACCAAGATTCATAACGTCACTGGTCGAATTAATATTAACCGGTCAGCTCTTATAATTTAGGGGTTAGGTAGGTTATAATTTATATTCATAGGAAGTGTAGTCTACCCTCATTTGCGTGGAGGGATAGTGGAAAACAATTTTTTAGAAAAACCACCCTCAGTACACCCGAACCAGACCATCCCCGTCATCGGCTGTCTAGACTACTGCTAGAGTAGTGCCTTAGCTCATGCGGTCACTCAAGCTGGTATTTATTAATTATTAATTTGACCAAATGTCTCATGCTCCACAGCAATCATAATATTATTTGCATAATCGTGTTCCATTTTCATACATAAAATAATAGTTGACGATAAACACCAACTAGATGGTCTAGCGAATAAACTTTTATCCATATACGCTTACAAAATTCCACATTTGTAAAGTCAAATCTCTATGGCTTAGAGATGAAAGCCAGTTTGTCTGATTATATTTCCTATCATTCTTCGAATTTTCAAAGTCTCACATTCAACTTTATCAATAGAAGTTGAAGCTCATTTTAATTGTGTAATAACTTTAAAAATTATCTGATTTCACGGCCATCCGACCTGGATCAACCATATATAAATTATACCTTTCTCTCTATGGATCGACAAACCTCTGCGCTCCTACACCCAATATCATCGCTGAGGGGATTGCAGCTCTTATGGAGATAAGATTTATCTAAGCTCTCTCTCAGTTAGCTGTTGCCAAATCTCTTCGCTTTCAGCTGTGTTGGAAGGTGGTGTGCTGTTGTAAGAAGGAGCTACTGGCAACCTCGACGAACCATAGTTGCGAAACTTTTCTTATACAGGGTGGGGTCGAAACAATTAGACGATTAGTAACTTAAAAATTAACACTTTAATTGGAAAGTAAATATTCAATAGCTAAATAAAAGCAAACTACATACCCCACTTTTTCACTTTTTGAAGATCGTGTCACTCAGGTGAGCTCCACCGGAAGTCAGGTAAACCTCTGCACGTTGTCCATCACTTTCCTCAGAATAGATAATCTAATTGTTTCCAACTCCACCCTGTATTTATGGGAGGGTTGGCCACAAGAAAACGAGAGAACGACAACGCTGTTTCGCAATAGTAACATGCAGTTCACTCAAAGATGATATCCAGTGTAGTCCCTTCCCTTTGCATCGGTCGTGACGTCACGGGGATCACGGTAGCTATTCCAAGGACATTACAGGACCGTTATGTTCAATTCTAGAACAAACAGGTGAACACAGAAACGAAGAACTACGATAAGTCACGCAGTGCGGAACGAGACAGATAATCTCCCAGAGAATTGCGCGGTTCTTGTCCTAATAACACGGCGTCCTAATTTAGTTGAGACTCGAAGTATATATTAACTAAAATTTTGTTATTTTTATATCAAAACTTTTTTGGTCAAAATAAATCAAATACAGTATTTTACCAGTAGAAACAAAGGGTTTAATTTTTTTCACATGGTAACCTCAACAGTTCTTGAATATCTGTTAAGGGTTTCTTGGAATTTGATGACAACTTTTTACCCTTACTTTAAAAAAGTTTCTTATCTAATGGCGTTTGCCCACCCTCATACATTTCAAATAATAAAATATTTAACTAGAGTTAAAATGCACTTTGTTAAGATTTTTAAATGGTCTATGATTTATATTTATCTAAGATACATGTAATGCCTGAGTCACTGATTCATCTATTTTATAAATTGTGTGTCGGTTTTACCCGGATATTTTCGTGGCCCGTGACGTCTTTACTTATTCATTTAGGGGTTTTAATAACACGTCGTGGAAAGTAAAGGTAAATGCAACGGCGCACCCTTTTCCTCTACTTTCCCTCTACTTTACCTCTACTTTCCCGATACTTGTATTTGTACAATTACTCTGGCAGGTTTTATTTGCGTGACTGGTGACGTTTCAAATTATTATAGATCAATAGTACAGTCATCAAAACATTGACTAACGAGTTAAAAACCACCCTTGCCTTATACAACACGCTTTAATGGTACAATGGTCTAAGGCAGTGGTATGAAATCTGTGGTCCGCGGGCCGGATCCAGCCCACCAATTAGTTTTATATGGCCCGCAAAAGATTTAGCATACAAGCAGTCATGTTCGTAGAAAGAGATTAATAGCTAATTATTATAAATCTAAAGTTTAAGTTTTATGCTCAACAATTTTTTCAAACCGGCTCACCAATTTTTTTTACTAACCTTATATGGCCCACGATTTCAAAAAGGTAGCTGACCCTGGTCTAAAGGTTGTGTCACACTGTGCTATTTCACTAGTCGCTAATAAGTGGCGGCTACTACATCTTTTAGCTACTTTTATATCACATTATATTATTATTATTATTATTATTATTATCATTAGCACCGCTTTTTACTACCCGTTCGGGCTATACGCACTTACGCCAATATGTAATGGTAGGGTGATTGTGAGATGAAATTGAGGACCTAAGGTTTAACGTGAGATCCGAACCACGGGGGAGACCTAGCATTCCACACATTCACAAGTTTTGATTAATACACGTCTTTTCATAGCTGAAGGAAGGGTTTGACAATCAGATAAATATGTGCCGGGACCGAGGATTGAACCCCGGACTCCCAGCACAGAAGTCCGACACCTTACCCCTAAACCACCAGGTCACCCTTTGTTCTAAGGTAGAGGCGATTAGTAGCGGCGAGTACAGCCAATCACGTGGTTGAATATATTGAATTTCAACACAAAATAAATACAGCACACGCCGATACAACCACATGGTGATAAATAACATCCGCTACTGCACCGCGATGGCTAGCGGTGAGTGAGCTACGTGACCCTCAAGGTTGGCTATTGGCTAGTAAGTAGCGCCAAAATTCAACACGTCCAACTTCCCTAGCTACTGCTTTTTCAGTCGCCGGCGAGCGCTAATAGCCTCTATTTTTATGTTACACCAGGCTACAGTAGCCCCATGGCTTCTTTGGTGCTTACTGACAGCTCACAGTTGACTTCTGACAGTCAACAGCTAGGTATATACCTAAATTTTGACTGTTAGAAGTAACAGCTGTTAAACACATATTTTTGCAGATCATATGGTTCGGCGTAGGGATACATAATTTGGTCTGGTAACTTTTCAAAGCCGTCAGCTCTCAACTGTGAGCTGTCACTCAGTACCAAAGAAGCCATGCGGCTACTGTACTTTCTAGCCGCCTTTGTTCGGACCGTGTACCTTATGGTGAACCATCATACCACGCAACCCTGTTCTTCTTTCTATAAACGTCGTATGGATACAATATTTGAGAATTTTGAATAATTTGGGGAAATAGGCCATATTTAGGTTGGTGTCACATATTCGTACTTTTTTTTAAAAAAAAGGATAAATTCCTAAAAGCTGTTGAATTTGAGCACCAAATACGTGTAATGTTTGAGAGCATATTGTTCACATTAAAGGGTTCATTAAAAAAAAAGTGTCGGTTTATGGACACTCATTTGTCAACCATTTTGAAAGTGACTTCAGCAAGGGATTTTTAAAATTGATGCAAATAAAATGGTTTAAATTTCTGGTAATAAAAATAGTCTTTATTATTGTTTTATACATGGGCCTAAGTTTTTCTTTTATAGTACTAATAAAGTTCTAAGTGGGATTTTTTTTTCTTTAAAATATGAAAATGTTGAATTTTTTTTACAAATGGCCCACTCATTAATATTAATTTCCATTGTGGCCCTTATAATCAAATGAGTTTAACACGCCTAGTCTTGGGCGTCACTCTCAAAATTGATTAGGACTTTGGGTGCCAGGAAGATTGGGGTTCAAATCCCGGTCAGCTGATAGGGGTTTATTTCCTAAATCTATTTTCCACTCTCTCTTCACAAAAATGTAAGTACATTTATTTTCAATTATACCTTTATCATATCTTGTGTTAACATATTGAAGGTCTGAATGGGTCGTAAGACACGTTGCACAAAAATTACTTAGAGATTTAAAAAATGGAGCATTTGATATCTGAGATTGTAAGTCACGCTATTTAGTGGTGACTGACCTCCAGGGTTTACTCAAGCTTTGAACGTTGACCCATTGCATGTTCAACGTTCGTTGTGTGTTCATTTAGAACCACGCAGCCTACGTGTATGTGCATATCTTGAGGTTGATAATTCTACTACTAATATAAGCCACGATTTTTCAAAATAAGTTTTGCATCAATATGAAATACATTTTAATACAATCAAGCTATTTAAGTAAAGGAAATACAATGAGGAGGGTAATCTTAGGAAAAAGTACCAGAAGAATATCAGCCTTATAGGGGAAGGGGTGGTGTGACGTTGTAGCAAAAGAACCCAGTGAATAAATAACCTTTTCGTAGACACAAAAAATGCCACCTAGACACGGGAATTAAATCAAGTCCAAGTGTGTCATTTATCATTTCTTGAAAATGGTTCTTGATGCGGTTATTTTTAGCTTATAGAGCAAAGGTTGGAAACTTCGATCACGCTCGACCTGTCGATGTCATGACAATTTTCAATCGATCATTTAATAAAACTATATCGTGATTAAAAGTCGATCTTTGATTCTACTAAACATGCAAATATGTCAAGTATTTTCAAATAATACTTTAATGGAACCAAAATTACCTTGATCAGTCGTCGATAATGTTGTAAGAAAGTTAATAATTTTAATATCAAAATACACATTTTATTTACTTTATACTTTTTTTCTAAAAGGGTAGGGACATACATATTTAAGAAAGTTTGAATTTTAGGATTAAATATAAGATGTACCTTAGAACCCCGTTAGACCTAATTTTGGTAGTTCAAAATGTCGAATATTTCGAACATATTTTTTTGGAAAAAGGGAAAAAAAACTAAATCCAATGAAATTTATTTTATTGGTAAACAAAGTCAAAAGTTAAACGAGAAATTGTAGGAAACAGTGATAATAAATACTTAATATATATATGTTGTAGTCAACAAGATGTGATTTCCTGTAGGCCTAACTAAAAATAACTACAGTAATGTAAACATATTTACTGTAAATGTAAAACTATATTACGTGTTATAGTTCTGTCAATTGAATGTAAATTTTATATAGAAAGGACTAATTCCAATTGTAATTTAAAATTTATGAAAATACTTTGCCTCTACATTCTCCATAGACTTTTCTGTATTCTCCCGCTTAATCCAAATTTTCATTAATTCGAACAGTCCCAATTTGTTCGGATTAATGAGATTCTAATATATGCACAAAAAATAGAAGAAAAAGTGGAGCGGAGGAACGATGAGTGAATGAAGGACCTTTGATAAATTTATACAACGATCGAGGCCCATAAGGTTGCCAACCCTGGCTCTAGATCAGGGATGGACAACCTAGAGCCCGCGAGCAAATACGGGCCGCCGATGTGTTCAATCCGGCCATTGGGGTAAATAATTGAAATATGTTGCGTTGTATTCCGTTATTTTGCCACCTTGACCATCAACATTTATAAAATTTGTGGATCATGCCCAAAAATATATGGTAATGTTTTCATCCTCATATTCATGCGAACAAGTGTTTTCAACCATGAAATTTAGGAAAAGTGATCTTAGAAACCAACTTACAGATGAGCATCTCTCTTCTCTCTTGAGAATAAAATATATGGTAATGTTTTCATCCTCATATTCATGCGAACAAGTGTTTTCAACCATGAAATTTTGGAAAAGTGATCTTAGAAACCAACTTACAGATGAGCATCTCTCTTCTCTCTTGAGAATAATCTCATCACAGTTTCACTAATCTCTCACCCATCATGTAAATCTTCTGAACAAACTTAAACACATGCTAAGCTACTAAGGTATTTATGATTGTTATAATTATATTCTCAATGTATCTATATTTATTCATGTAAGTCTATTATGTGTGTTAGTAAGTTATCGACCCATTTCGGTGGTCACGTGGTGTCCAATGATGGGGAGATTGAGGTTCGAATCTCAGTCGGGCGTGCTGAGGGTGGTTTTCCAAAATGGTTTTCCTTTCTCATTTCACGCAAATGCGGGTACACTTCCTATGAATGTAAACTTCCTCATCCCTAAAACCATTAGCCGTTAGCGTAATTAGTAAACAAGCGTATAGCTCGAACGGTTAGTAAAACCCAGTGCTAATAAACAGGTTTTTAAAAATGAATTAAAAAGAAAACGATAAAAAATAAAAAATCTTTTTGTTTTTTCAGCTTCCTGTAAGTAAGTTTACACATCCTTGCTTTAGATAGTTTCCATTTTAAAAGCTTCGCTATTCATAGAATTGGTTCAATCCTTGGTCCCAGCATAGATTTATCTGATTGTCAAACTCTTCCTTCACCTCTGACAAGACGTGTATTAATCACAACCTGTGAATGTGTGGAATTCCGGGCCTCCACCGTGGTTCGGATTCCACGTTAAACTGTAGGTCCTCCATTTCATCTCACAATCACTCTACCATTACACATTAGCGTAAGTGCGTATAACCCGAACGGGTAGTAAGACGTGGTGCTAATAATAATAATAATAATAATAATAATAATAATAATAATATTAATAATAATAATAATATAATTAACTGTGCAAACGTCTAGCTTAACTTTTAGAAATCACCTCACATTGATCTCTAATTTAATTGTAAAAGGGGCTACCTGGTTGCTACCGTCACCAATAAATAACCTGTTCAGACCAGCAATGCTCTCATTATTCCTCGCGTGTCTGTCTTGCACGTGAAAATCAAACATTCATTACACCTGATCTTTCTTGTTACGAAATTCCCCTTCACCACACAAACACACCACAACATCGTGAAAACCCCCCTTCTCGGAGTACCCTCCCCCTCCCACGGACTACAGGAGTCCTATGACAGCCGTCCCATTCCGAGCCTTGAAAGCTACCGGGGCACACGCCAGGGAGACTCCATCGGGCTCCGAGTTAAGGAACCGCCGCGCCGGTTACGCGGGTCAAACCTTGTTTACAATGAACGCGCCGGATTCATTACCTCGCGGAACTTAAGACGTATGATACGGGAAGCGGTATACACGTGGCGACAAGGTAGGTTATCAAGTACAGTCCGATTTTCATAAGAAAGGCTTGCCAGATAAAAAGTTACTAGATCTTTTCATATATTCATACGTCAAGTAATGTGATCTGCAGATGTTACTTTGGATACATATTATCAATATCTATAAAATAACACTAATAAAATAGTAAAATGTTATCAATATTGACCTAAAAAAAGTGTGTTTATTTATTTTAAAAAGGCCTTCTTTAAAAAAAAATTAACTGTGATTATATTTATCTAACATGAAACTTACAAACTAGCTTAATCTAGGATAAGCCCAACACTTAAGTTAAGTCAGCAGCGTTTCTACCTATAGAAGAAAAAAAAAACTAATTTGATTACAAAAGTATCATTGCATGGTAGGATTTGTGACAGCACCTTAACGTCAATAATAATAATAATAATAATATCATCTTTAATTGGGTGAAATTAATACCAGTGCCTTTTATTATACTTAGACACTTTATAGTACGAACTTGAAAACCTTTTCCGGAAACTTTGTCTGCTAACATAAATGCAAATGATGTTAATCTTGTTTCCGAAATGTTTGTTAAGAGTTTTACGGAAACTGTTTGAAATATTTGTAAACTATTTGAAAACAAGTTTACGTGTTTACTTTGCGCTTTTCCCAAAGAGGAAATAAGTTTTCTTGTCATACATTTCGAATGGGTTAGTTTGAAACAAAGTTTGCATGTCTGGACGTGTTTACAAACATTGTTGGCAACAAGCAAAGTGGACCAGTCTTGTGCTGCTTATACACTGTTATGGAATGTGAGATCTGAAGATTATAAACATTTCGTTAAATGGGGATGTTTAATCGGTGAAAAGTTCTCAGTTGTGACCAATGACGTTGAAAAAAAAAAGGTTAAAGATCCTTCGTGTGCGTAGGAATTACTTGAAAAGGGGGTGGGGGACAATGTTTGATTTTTGAATTCCGGACGCGAAACAATGTTTAGTTAACTGTTTGCAAATAATGTGAATTGCTTTGTTCACCACGTATGCAAACCGTATCCATATGTTTGTGATCAAGCAGACACACTTTGGAAACATCGAGAAACGGTTTCTGAACAAAGTTTGCAAACAATGTTTTCAAGTGCCAATTTGTCGTGTATTAATACTCGTCTAAACTATCTGCATATTTACAAAAACGGGGCTATAAGTAATGTATAACATAAAGAAAATGTACCCGAATTATCACTGAGAGAGAGTAAAAAAAATTAGGAAAAGAAACATACTCAGAACACCCAGAAAGGATTCGAAACCTGACCTACCCCATCCCCGACAAACTAGATCAGACGTGTTTGACGCCTGTGAACATCAGTACAAATGCGGGAGCACTATTTCAATTAAACCTTCCCAATCCTTAACACATTAGTGTAATTGGTACATAGGTGTATAAACCAAACGGGTAGTAAAACTTGGTGCTAAAAAAAAGCTATCAAAACAAGTAGAGAAATACAATACTTACATTATATATACTCCTAACTCATTTTGTTTGAGACTTGAAGTATTCTCAGTACACCCCAGACGGGATATTAACCCTGGCCTTCCTATCACCGAAAAACCAAACCAGACATGACTAACACTTTGGTCCGCATGCCCACCAATGTAGATTT
This sequence comes from Timema bartmani, assembly GCA_902151455.1. Taxonomy (NCBI): domain Eukaryota; kingdom Metazoa; phylum Arthropoda; class Insecta; order Phasmatodea; family Timematidae; genus Timema; species Timema bartmani. The sequence continues at coordinate 87,101 of CABFWB010000196.1, forward strand.
TAAAACAAACATGTATAAAAACAGGTAGAACTAAATAATTGTTTGTTATGTTTACATTATTTTATAACTTTTTTGGATCTTTTTTTATGGAATCTGTCAACTTGTCATATGTCTATAGTTTACATCCTACTGTTTATCCATCAACTCGCCACAGGTCTATTGCTTACATCCCACTGTTTATCTATCAACTCGCCACAGGCCTATTGCTTACATTCTACTGTTTATCCATTAACTCGCCACAGGTCTATTGCTTACATCCCACTGTTTATCTATCAACTCGCTACAGGTCTATTGCTTACATTCCACTGTTTACCTATCAACTTGCCACAGCTCTATAGTGTACATCCAACTGTTTATCTATCAACCCGCCACAGGTATATTGTTTACATCCCACTGTTTATATATCAACTCGACACAAGTCTATTGTTTACATCCCTCTGTTTATATATCAACTCACCACAAGATGTATTGTTTACATCCCTCTGTTTATCAATTCACCACATGTCTATTGTTTACATCCCTCTGTTTATCAATTCACCACATGCCTATTGTTTACATACCTCTGTTTATAAATTCACCACATTTCTATTGTTTACATCCCTCTGTTTATCAAATCACCAAAGGTATATATTTTACATCCCACTGCTTATCTATCAACTTGCCACAGGTCTATTGCTTACATTCCACTGTTTATCTATCAAATCACACACAAGTCTATAGTTTACATCCCACTGTTTATCCATCAACTCGCCACAGGTATATAGCTTTCATCCCACTGTTTATCTATCAACTCGCCACAGGTCTATTGCTTACATTCCACTGTTTACCTATGAAATCACCACAAGTCTATAGTTTACATCCCACTGTTTATCCATCAACTCGCCACAGGTCTATTGCTTACATTCTACTGTTTATCCATCAACTCGCCACATGTCTATTGCTTACATCCCATTGTTTATCTATCAACTCACCAAAGGTCTATTGCTTACATCCCACTGTTTATCTATCAACTCGCCACAGGTCTATTGCTTACATTCCACTATCAAATCACCACAAGTCTATATTTTAAATCCCACTGCTTATCTATCAACTTGCCACAGGTATATTGCTTACATTCTACTGTTTATCTATCAACTCGCCACAGGTATATTGCTTACATTCCACTGTTTATCTATCAACTCACCACATGTCTATTGTTTACATCCCACTGTTTATCAACTCACCACATGTCTATTGCTTACATTCCACTGTTTATCCATCAACTCGCCACATGCCATTGCCAGTCAAATGCTCAACGACTCGCCATGTGCCATCTATAACCCATGGTCATGGCATCCGTGCGTATCGTGCCATCGCGAGTATCTACCTCGATTATTTTGGGACGAACTAACCTAACCTAACCTAATCTAACTTAGCATCCAATACGGACCTATTATTGTTTTTAGTCTATGTTTTCGACGATTATGTTGAAGAGGAGGGATTCTTACAACTGAAATATGGGCCGTAAATGAAAAAAAAGTCCGTGTACGAGTTGATAAAATACAGACGTTTTAATTTGTACTGTTGCAATACATCAATTTTCATCTAAAATTGAAGTGTGGTTTTAAGTTTATCCGCGCTAGTAAGTGAGAATATTTATGAGACACTTTGATTACAGATGTTAAATTTGATAGCACCTGTCTAAAGTCACGTGACGTACCGTATAAATCACAAAGGTATAGCTTAAACCTCCGAAAAAAAAGGAAAAAAAGCCTGGACAAAATCGTAAAAAACTGCAGGTTTACGATTCATACCACTTTATCTAAGATAAGCTGGAGCCCAATCATACTAATATGGTTAATAAATTATTATCATAGCAAATTAGTTTATAGACCACAATTCATATTTTATATCCTGAAATATAAAAAATAAAAATTATTATCTTAAAAATACATTTTTTACTGATGAGCTCATTTTTTGGTAGAACATTTTTAATACAAATTACTTTAACCTAATTATATTAATTCAGAAAGTTAATGGAGCTCCTATCTTTATAATATTCAAGTTTAATCATGAAAGTGATTATTTATCATTTCTAAAAAGTACGATTAATTTAGTTTGCTGTCCGTACCCCGCGTATTACAACCTGTTCTGGTAGCCCGCATTATTACACCTAAGGGGTTAGGGTTAGGAAGGTAGAATTTTAAAAGAAAGTTAGTTACACTTTTTTAATCACCGCGTCTTACTACCTGTTTAGGTTATACGCATAATTATATGATAATTACTCTAATGGGTTAGGGATGATGAAGGAAGCGGGGAGGAAGAGTGGAACACCATTTAGGAAAAATCACCCTCCACACATCCGACCGGGATTCGAGCTCTGATCACCCCATCATCAGCAGTCTAGTCAATTGCGAGAGTGACGACTTAGAGTAGACCATGCGGCCACCGAAGTGAGTTATTCAAACTTACTTGAGTGGGAAATCATTTAGGAAAATCCATCCTCTTAAGACTGGCCAGCATTCGAACTACGACATCTCTATTTCACAATAGGAGGCTTAACACAATAACTTTTGCAAAAAATGCATGTGTTAATATTCTATATTTTTATAAACTAATAATTATTGAGACCCTCTTCACTTGCCGAATGGTCTAAGGCAAGGGGTCTGCAATCTACGGCCCACGGGCCAAATCCAGCCCACCCCAAGATTTTATCAAAAAACAAATTAATATTTTACCTTTGTTAATTCTTAACCACGTAGTATATTTTACATGTCCAGCTCCTGTCCACACGTGTGCTTCCCCCCATGACATCAAGCTAGAGGTCTATCAGAATTGAAAACCCTCATTTTCAGTCGCAGGCGCCATAATGATTAAATACTTCAAACCACAATGTAAGAAACAGTTTCTGTCTTTCCCTATACCTACAACAAAACGGATGGCTTGTGACGATTTTTAGGTAATTCCAAATCTCCCGGCACTATAAAAGAAAAGCTTTAAAAAATGCTACATGTTTTTAAAATAGGTTGTTTTATTGACTATGTATTAGTAATATAAATGATTATGTATAAATTGATTCATTTCTCACAGAGAAGAATCGACCTCACTTACTGGCTTTGGAAAGTGGCATTTTCTTCAGACGTGACCGGCCATATGACTCAATTGAATCTAAAGTTGCAAAGCTGAAACAAATTTGATTTGTGATCTATTTGCACATGTGAGCGCATTCAAGGCAAAAGTTATGCTACTTGAAGAACGGGTGAATGTTACTTTTGCCCGTGAAAATGTGTGAAATATATTATGTGGCCCACGTACCAAAACTTTTGAAGACCCCTGGTCTAAGGTGTCACGCTCATATTTGACTGGCCTGTTGAAGGCGGGGAGATTGGGGTTTGAATCCCAGTCAGGTCTACTGAAGTTGGTTTTTACTAAGTGGTTTCCCACTCTCCTTCCACGCAAAATATATAGATTACCTCTAAAATGCTTCCTTACTCATACCTACCCCATTAGAGTAATTATTATAATATTCACGTTTAACCTGAAACAGTGACGTGGTGATAAAAAAAGCTTTGAGAGAAATATAATTATGTTGATAAAAAATGTGTAGCTGTAAGAGGAATTTTCATTGATTGCAAGAACGATACTGGTTGGTTTGCATATGATATCTTGACTGTGGTTTCCTCATCCTTTTTCCTCTTTGGTGCTGGTCCATTTCTTTAATAAGGGCGGTTTTCCAAATGCGATTTTCACTGTAATATTTTTAATCCTATCTCTTTGCTAATGCGGGTATACTTCATCCTAAAATCACACATTTTATCCTTACTCCTTAGGTTAAGTTTATTAATAACCACACGCTTCAATGGCCAAATGGTCTATGGCATCACTCTCATGTTAGACTAGCCTACTGATGACGGGTAGATAAATCGGGGCTCGATTCCCACTCTGGTCTACTTAAAGTGTTTTTCCCTAAAGGTTTTCCCACTTTCCTTCAACGCAAATGCGGATGGATTATCTGTGAAACGCTTCCTTCCTCATCCATAGCCCATTAGAATAATTACCATATATGCGTGTAGCCTGACCAGGTAGTAAGATGTGGTGATAAAAAAAATATTAATAACCCGTGTGTTAAACGTACCAACAATACAACATAGAGAAGTATTCGTGTCTCTACATAAATACTATTAAAATTATGTTAAAAAAGGTTGACATTACCTGTGAAGGCCACGGAGAAATAATGATGTTGGTATTTATGCTTCACGGACTCTTTTATGAGGGTTTTATTTTTCTAGTTCAAGGTCAAGGCAACAACTATAATTTAACATGTGAGCAAATGTGACATTAACATCGTAACTAGACGAAAAGGTTCTCAGGATTGAGTAAAGTTTTATTTACATTTATTTACAATATTGGATTTATTGTATAATATATTAGCACTACACCTTACTACACGTTTGGGCTATATGTATACGTACTAATTAGTTTTAAATGTTAGGAATTATTATTATTATTATTATTATTATTATTATTATTATTATTATTATAAGGTGTTCTATCTTACGACAGGTCAATCAATTCCTTTTATCAGTGAACTTAGACCGCCAATGCACCTTGTCCTCTGCCTCCTCCTTTCAGCTCTCAGAATTTTCTTCATTCCTTCAAGTCAACTAATATGTGTTGTGCAGAAGGCAGTTCCTCCTAAGGATGTGTATGATCCAGTTTGCTCTGCACAGAAGAATCACCTCCAAAATGGTTCTCTTCTCACCCACTCTTCTTAGGACGACTTCATTTGTAACTCTCTCTGTCCACCTAATCTTCTCAAGTCTTCTCCAGAACCACATTTCAAAGCTCTCCAAGTAATTTTTTCCATCTTCCTGAGAGTCCAAGTTTCTGCTCCAAACAGCGCGATGCTTCAAATGTAGCATTTCATCAGTTTCTTCCTCAGTTCCAAACTCAAATTGCTATTAGAAGTAACCTATTCTTAATGAAAGCTACCTTGGCCATGGTGATCCTTGACCTAATTTCCTCCTTTGTCAGCTGACTTCCCAGGTACTTGAACTGCTTTCGGGATAAGAAATGTTTAATTTAGAGGAAATATACCCGCATTTGTATGGAGCCCAAGTGGAACATCGTAACTAGACGAAAAGGTTCTCAGGATTGAGTAAAGTTTTATTTACATTTATTTACAATATTGGATTTATTGTATCTATATTAGCACTACACCTAACTACACGTTTGGGCTATATGTATACGTACTAATTAGGTTTAAATGTTAGGAATTATTATTATTATAAGGTGTTCTATCTTACGACAGGTCAATCAATTCCTTTTATCAGTGAACTTAGACCGCCAATGAACCTTGTCCTCTGCCTCCTCCTTTCAGCTCTCAGATTTTTCTCCTTTCCTTCAAGCCATCCAATATTTGAGTCCTACTTCTATCTAAGCTCCTCTTTCTCTCAACCTTTCCTTCTATGACGTTGTGCAGAAGACAGTTCCTCCTAAGAATGTGTATGATCCATTTATATTTACGCCAAAGACTCACATCCAAAATGGTTCTCTTCTCACACACTCATCTTAGGATGACTTCATTTGTAGCCCTGGCTGTCCACCTGATTTTCTCAAGTCTTCTCCAGAACCACATTTCAAAGCTCTCCAAGTATTTCTTTTCCATCTTCCTAAGAGTCCAAGTTTCTGCTCCAAACAGCGCGATGCTCCAAATGTAGCATTTCATCAGTTTCTTCCTCAGTTCCAAACTCAACTTGCTGCTAGAAGTAACCTATTCTTAATGAAAGCTACCTTGGCCATGGTGATCCTTGACCTAATTTCCTCAGTGAAGTAGGCATCCTGTCAGCTGACTTCCCAGGCACTTGAACTGCTTCCGGGAACAGGAAGGTTTAATTTAGAGGAAATGTACCCGCATTTGTATGGAGCCCAAGTGGGAAAACCATTTAGAAAAAATCATCTTTAGGACACTCGACCGGGATTTGAACCCCAATCTTACTATCATTGGCAATCTAGTCTATTGTGAGAGAGACTTCTCGGCCCATGCAGCCACCGAAGTGGGTCATTATTAATTAAATTATATCCTTATCCCCCTTTTGTGAGCCACGAGCTGTTCTTGCATTATCTCTTCCGACAAAACTACAAAACTGGTAAGAAGTGTGATAAAATAGCAAAAGAACACATGAGTGACACCTCGTATAGAGAATATGAGAGCGCAACCGTTTGCACAGGTGTACGTAAAACCAACTGTTTATTTGTAATGAGAAAACAAGTGCTTCTGTTTTCCTTATTTGCATGAAGCGTAAGGAGGCAGCAAACCAGTCGAAACTCTTGCGTCATTGTTGAAGAAAGTGTTACAGTGGACCGACGACCCTTCGCTGCAAGCGAGCTCCACGAGCTGGCAAAATTCTAGAGCGGCGCGCAAAAAAACCAACAAAAAAAACTGCCATCGAAATGGTACTGTCACGTCATCAGAACAAAAGTGGCATATGTAACCTTCATTTTACCCTAAAATAGCGTTTTTTTTTAAACTGGTGTATCGCAAAGGGTCAACCGTGGGAGATTGGGGGAAGATCAAAAAGGAGCGAAAGAAAATTTAAGAAGTACAGTAAAAATAAATATTTTTAAATCCATAATCAAAATTATTTTAAAAAATAACACAATTATTAGAATTTTAGATATTGAACTTTAAAACACAATTTTAATATGTTTAAAAAAATGATAAAACCCCTTCTTAAAAAACTGGTGTGCCTTGACAATTTTAGTGACTTGTTTAGTGTGCCGTTATTTGAAAAAGATGCCTTACTTATTAAGTCCACTCTGCGGTCACTTATAAGACAGGGCCATAGTGTAATCAGTCAAGGTAAGCATCTTTTAGGGTAAACGGAGTGTACAATATTTTTTTATATGGGGTATTTAGCGTGCACTATTTGAACCGACTGATTGTGTTAGTGCACGACTTAAAAATTTTAACTTAAATCTAGAAGAGTTACAACATCCAGACCTGGCCATTAATTAATCACTGTGAAGGAGTAAATCCACATATTTCACTAATAAGTAATCACACGTTTTTCGGCCTTACCGGGAATCGAACCCAGGACCCTTAGCTTACTAGGCAGACACTCTACCGACCAAGCTAAGGTGTCGGACTGTACGATTTTCATGTTTTACATAATTATTTGCATGGAGTATCTCTAACTTTTCGCTAAAAATTGTGGTTTGTCAAAAAAAATAGGGGTTAAACTTGTTTCGGTGGCCACGGAAACTAAACATCAGGCTCAACTGGTTTCATTTGACAATGATAGGAGGTTGATATTCGAATCTCAGGTAGGTGCACTAGGGGATGCATTTCCACAGGTGATTATCACTGTCGTTTTTTCCATTCTCTTTCCAAGATAATACAGGCGTACATCCTCTAAGCGTGCGTGGTGCGTTTGGTGAAATCTGGGATTATCTTAGCTAAAATACACGAGTAGTTTGGACCATGTTAGTAATAGGACGTTTGGCGCAGTTTTAAGAACACCTTTTAATCCTACCTTCTGTGTTTGTTTACTTCTGACTCAAGTTTCTATAGCCAGTATCTGTTAAATCAACTGAAGTATACGTTAGGCTAGGTTGGTTAAGGTTTGTGGATATGATGGTTAGGTTAGGTTAGATTAGTTTATATTAGTTTAAGATTGCATAAATTAAAGGTAAAAACATTTGCCGAACGTCAAATGTTCATCTCTTCACGAACTACTTGTCAAATGTTTGTCGAATGACGAGCACACATCCACACACATGAGCCTATTTGTCGAATCTCAAGAGAGAATAAGTGATATGTTGGGAACGGTGAACAATCATGCTAGCATGGAGGATGAGATGGAAATGGCTTGTAAACATCATCTGCAACCGAGCCACTTCCACCACTTCATTTAACTTTATTTACATTTTATTTTCTTATTTAAGGTTGTTAATAGAACCCTCTACGCTAAGTTGTTAGTGAATACACTTCCAGCTATCATATATCTCATTCCTATTTTTATGTAAATTTATGGGCTGCATTCTATATAGAAGGCATTTTTTCATAGAGGTCCAAATATTGCAAGACCAAGATATTGGACTGTTCCATTTCAACAGTAAACACAACACACTACTAGCAGACCTAGACAAGAATATGTGAACGTGGCAGTCTATTCGAGATAAGGTGAATGTTCGGGCCCTTTGATGTGTGATAGATTACCGACAACCGATGGGAAATGTTTTTAGTTTGGTGAACTATGGTGAAAGTTCGGCAAATACCGAACATTCGTCATAGCTCACTCATCCACAATACAACGTATTTTCCGAAATACGAACATTCGTTACCCGAGAATCGCCGAATGCCGCATCTGTAGCGACGCATTTAGTCCATACGTCCTATTTCGTTTGGTCAAAGCGACCTCCCATTTAATTAATAAAATGACCGCGCCAAACGTCCTGTATAAATTGGTACAAACAGGTCGGTTTTTTTGGACGGGAGGGTGGAAGTGCGCCAAACGTCTTACGGCCTTTAAAACAACCATCTATGTTCATAACACTTCGAGGAATCAATTAATAACCTTTGTATTTTGTACTTAGCGTAGCACATAATAAAAAAAAATCTCATACAACCATTTATTTCAACGTTTGTAAAAGTAAAATATTACAATTTCAAAGGTGACCTGGTGTTCTAGAGGTAAGGTGTCGGACTTCTATGATGGGGTCCGGGGTTCTATCCTCGGTCCCGGCACAGACTTATCTGATTGACAAACCCTTCTTTCACCTCTGACAAGACGTGTATTAATCACAACTTGTGAATGTGTGGAATGCCAGGCCTCCACCGTGGTTCGGATTCCACGTTAAACTGTAGGTCCTCCATTNTTCAACCATTTCTGTTAACCTTGAAAATAAATGCAAACTTGAGTTTTAAGTGTCACTTGTAAGATAAACACTTGTGGAGGCTCATGTAGCATGGTTTGCTTTGAGCAAACACTTGTATCCGGCCCTTGGTAATGCCTATTAGAACAAGTGAGATTAACATAAATGTAAAGGGTAATATTTTAGTGTCATTACTGGGTATCTGCCTTGTTTATTCGAACTGAGGACCCATTTCCGAAGGAATAACCTTATCGGAGAGCTAGAAAAGTTACTAGATCTAACTTTAACGCATTAATACGTCAAGTCTTGAGATCTTCAGCTGTCAGCTGATATATATTAGCAATACCTACAAAATAATCCAATTAAGTGAAAAATTACAATTCCAACACGGAAATAGAACCTGAAACTTTAGGCTTTGCACGTCAATGCTCTACCAATGAGCCGCCCTTGTTCATCTCGTAATCGGGGTCATCTTTTACTGGTTTTGGTGGTTGCCCTAAAAAGAGACGAACTAGGATCGCTCAGCGGTAGGCGTGCAGATCCAGAGGTACCGGGTTAGATTCCCGTGCTCAGTTTGCCATTTTACACGTGATTGAATTTTATTCAGCTATCAAGACTGATCCTGTGAATAAACATCACGTGTCAGTTTGAAATACACGTGAATTAATAACCTTTAAAATGACAATAATAATATGCTATAATATTTCTAATGCTGACCTTAAAAAATATGTTTGTATTTTTTATAAGTGTATTTCTTCCAAAATCTCCTTCACAAATAATCTTCTGGTTTATTATAGTAATTTATTATTCACTCGTATAATTATTTTAAAATTATGATAGTCAAATAAGCAGCAAGCTCAACACCTTCATAATGCAACAAGGTGGGTTGGATTGTTAAATAATTTGAGACAGCCATTAATGCAACAAAACCAGCTTCAGTGGCCACGTGGTCTAACTCTTGTAGTAGATTAGACTGTCGATGATGGGGAGATCGAGGTTTGAATCTTGAACGGGTGTACTGAGGGTGGTTTTGCCAAAATAGTTTTCCACTTTCCCTCCACAGAAATGCGCGTACACTTCCTTTGAATACATTCTATCTAATGCCTAAAAACCATTAGCCATTAACCATTAGATTAGTACATAAGCGTATAACCCGAACGGATAGTAAGACGCTGTGCTATACAAATAATGAATGCAACGTGCCAGTTTGGGAGCACGTGCCACAGGTTCGTAACCCCGCTCTAGAGCACTTAGCCACCGCTGCATGTTGCAGACCTTTAGTTACACCAAGTTGTTGAAATAACTGTCGCGATATTATCCACCGAGACCTTCAACAGATCAATCCACATAAAGGTCTATTTCACCTCGTCAAACCGCCGCTGCCATGTGATTATTCGTCGTCCTTACCCATGACATGTTAACTAACTGTCCTTATCACCGCGACCAACCTAACGGGACTAACAAATCATAGCCCGGCTGACGTAGTCCACATAGAACTCTCCCACTGGTGATCTGAGGATTGTTTCATGGCTGATATTTTACTAAAAGTGATTTATTGAAGGGCCATAAAACTGACAACTAGATTTTTACTGAATATTTCTTATAAACACAATTAAAAGATTTTTGCTGTTCGATTTATGAACACTTTTTTTTTATGATAGTACACTGTTTGTATAGTCTTACATTATCAAAATGGTTGCTAACGATCTAAAAGGGTAGAGAGGAGGATAATTTATTAAGAAACCCCACCGGTGGGCACGTGGGCAAAAGTATCTAGTCCCACCTTATTTGGTTTGCCGTTTAAAGGAAGTTGGGTGCTCGAATACAAGCCAGGTGCACGAGATGGTTTTTCCTAAAAGTTTTATCACACTCTACCCAAGCAAATGCAGGTACACGCTCTTTAAATTTTATCTTCCTGTTACTTACCCTAAGTTAGAAAATAAACGGTTAAAACGGTTGGGTAGTAAGACGTGGAGGGAGCATGCAAAAAATACATCTTCTTTAGCTTAGAGAATGGATGATGTGAGCCAATCACGACTTAAAACGTGGGGGTCGCCTTTGGTAGCCGGGATATTGCCAAGTGGATGTTTTATTTAGGTTAAATATTGACAAAAAAGCTTGGTATTTATTTGAATGAATAATTTTTTTATGAACCTATTAATACATAGGCTTGTAAACATAGTTTAAAAGTTGAAATTTTCCACAATGAAAAGTCCAAAAATCCACCTATTTCGGTTGATCATTAAGACCTAAATGACCGTGAAATAAAAGATAGCTAGTATAAGAACGTAAAATGGATCTTTGTGAATCGAATTATGTAATTTAATATGGGGTTACAATGAAAATTGTATTGACATTTATATTTTCCTCCTCATCTTTTTGTTATTCTATTGACGGACAGATCCGCCCAGTAACGTTATGGTTTTCTGTGTCTTGTCAGGAATCGAACCATAGTCACTTACCTTTGTAGGGACTCTCTTACCATTTGACAAAGGGAATGGTCCTGGTTGTGAATCATTCCAGAAAGCAGGTACAGACATTAGTGAGTATATTGTGGTAATAAAATATAAGTAAATATAGTTTGCTACAAGATTAAACCGTAACGAGATAATCTTACGTAGGGGAGACCGGGGCATGCTGCAACACTTTTAACTTTTTATTTTTCAATAAATCTTTTTTATTTTTTACCTGTATATAATATAAAATTTCCCGATGGTTTGAAAAGTGTATGTTTAATTACGTGTTTATTTAGTTTAGCAAAATTATTTCGAATCAAAGACTGCATATGTTGAAAATTTCCCGTTTAAAGGGGCATGTTACAACACCAATACGGGTATGTTACAACAATTGCCCAAAAAAGCGGCTTTTACAATTCTGCATGTTCTCATGTCTGTCTGTCCTTGGCCACGGTTCCGAAACGGTTTAATTAAATTGGTTCAAACTTGATATCTATATGTTAAGGAATTACAACAAAACTTTTTTTCACCCTAGATTTTCAATTAAAGATAGTTTACTGATGAATAATTTTTTTTAATTTTAATATTTTTTTAAAAAATGGTTCCAACGATTTTGTTTAAAATGCAATTATATTATCTAGTATTTGTTTGATATGACAAATAGTACTGTATAATTGGTTTTGGGCAAAAATTCGTTGAAGGGTAGCGTACTGGTAGGAAATTTTTGAAAATTTTAAATGTTTCGAAAATAGCTCTAACGATTTTGTAAAACATATATATCTGGAAATTGTGTGATATGACAAACAACAATTTATAACTTTTGGGGGGTAAAAATTAATTTTATTGGTAGTTTACTCATGACTGAGTTTTCAAAAACTGGAAATATTTTTAAAATGTCCCCAACTATTTGGTTACAAATGGGTATCGTTGAGTTTCATACATAATTATTCGCGTGGTGATTTGAAGTTCACTGGAGTGAAACCCCAGGAGCTTGATAATCCTTAAGCCTCATATAAACGCAAAGTGTTTACGTACATAATTCAATACTGAGTTAGGTAGAATTCAACTTTTACCGCATGGATGATCAACTATCATGGCGTCTATCAGAAAAACACAAAACTATTATGGAAAATTGTGCGTAATTTGTTAGTAGCGGTGTTAATAGTTTTCCGCGACGCTTGACTAAAAACGCATGCTTAGAAGAGATAAAAGCGGTCTTATTAAACAGTGATTTTCCTGTATTTAAAAAAAGAAAAAGAAACGAAATATCTTTGTTTTGAAAAAAATAATGGGAAGATTTTAAATTCCCCACC
>CABFWB010000196.1:99803-138994 GCA_902151455.1 Timema bartmani
CACCGCGTCTTACTATCCGTTCGGGTTATACACTTATGTACTAATTACGCTAGTGATTTTAGGGATCAGAAAGGCTATATGTAGATGAAGTGTACCCGCATTTGCGTGAAGGTAAAGTGGAAAATAATTTTGTAAATATCACCCTCAGTACACCCGACCCAGAATCGTTCCTCGATCTCCCCGTCATCGGCAGTCTAGTCTACTGAAAGAGTAGCGCCTTAGACCATGTGGCCACCAAAGTGGACTACATTATTTACGGTAATGTGCTAGGGATGACTAAAGTATAATTTAGATAAAATGTACCTGAATTACCGTAAAAGGGATATGGGAAACCGTTTAGTAAAAAGTGTGTTAGTATACCAATATGGTATTCGAACACCGATCTACCCATCACTGGTGGTCCAGTTTGATGTAAGAGAGACGCGTTAGACCATTTTACCACCAATGCGTGTTAGTTTTAAACAAATATTTTCTGTAGATGTAGTTTTAAATTGAAACATGTTACGGTTGGTTTCAAAACATATATTAAACTTTTCATTTATATAGACACAAACATTTTTTTGAAAATATTTATATTTTTATTGGTAGCCTAAACTATCATCAAAACATGGATGAAAACAATGACCATGTAAATGTTCGTCCTATTTTTCTTAGTAGCTACTTCTCTGTTTATTTCATGATAGCTGCGTTCATTGATTTAATAATATTTTATCCACGAATTAAGTACGCAAACATCGTTCATCTTTATAGAGATTTACCTGGCGCTAAACGCGTGATCAAATAAAATACAGATCGAACAACTGTTGAATGAGCCCACCTCGATGGCGTAGTTGGCTAACGCGCTAGTTTCGTGTTAAGCTAGACTGCCAAGGACGGGAGATCGGGGTTAGAATCTTGCTTGGGTGAACTGGAGGTTTTTTCCTAGATGGTTTTTACACTCTCCCTTCATGCAAATGCGGGTTCACTTCCTCTATATTCAACCTTCCCAACCCCCAACCGATTAGTGTAATTAGTACATTAATAAACTTGTAGCCCGAACGGGGAGTAGAACCCGATGCTAAGTATTATTATTATTATTGTTGAATGAGCGCCGCGCGGCACCTTGAATGTCAAGGCCACGATCTGAGCTGTGACGTCAACAGATGGCTGCGCGAGAGTTTCCCCCGAGGATGTAAAATAAGGAAACACGTTCGTTCCTAGGTCATTCACGCGCCGCAGATTAGAACGAACCAGTTGAGCTAGGTCCTGGTCGTGAGCCTGCCGCAAGAGTTTTTCCTGCTTTCGCCTTTCTGGTGCTGTGACACGCTCCACTTGGTGCGAATATTCGCCACGGCCAAGGTGTCAATGTGATCATGATCACCTTTTATTTATCACCGCGTCTGAGTTCTGCCAATACTTACTACGATAATGTGTTGGGCATGAGTAAGGTTTAATTTAGAGTAAGTGTACCCGGATTTGCATATAGGGAGAGTGTAAAATAATTGATAAAACCACCCCCAGTAAACACGACTGGAACTAAACCCCGATCTCCCTGCTACCGGCAATCTAAATTCTTGTTCCCACGACCTGTTGTACGGCAAGTTGCGATCCTGTGGTTCGTAGATTTACGAGCCTAACCATACACACGACGCCTGGTTTGCTCTACTCGTGTCTGTGGATGTGGCACGATCCTAACGCGGCATACGGTGGACTACCGGTTCGTCGCCAGACGAACCACAGGCCTTTGATGTTTCAAGCATTTACCGACAATTTACGGGAACACCCGAGCCGTACCAAGCCAACGCGCATCTATCGGGCCCACGACCTGTGATAGTGCAATCCACGAACTGAATCCGTCTAAACATGCGCCGTAGGAACGGGCCTTAATCTATTGAGAGAGTGACGCCTTGGAGCAGGCAGGGATGTGAAAAATTATCTATACGAGGGCCAAAGGAAAATAAAATAAAATTGGTGGACCAAAGACTTTAATCAATTAATTTTTCTTCAAAATTAATTAGAAAAATAAAAGATAAATACGCACAGTATACTGACTTGAATAATTTTAAAAATATTGAGTATGCACTACAATTATAAATTAATCTAGTGACGTAGTTTGTTTTAAATTTTGTACGAAAGCCGGATAAGATCAAAAGACGTTTGTTATGTGCTTGCGATCTGAAAAATGTGCACGATGATGAATATTTTCTCACCAATATTTGATTTTCTGATGAATACCACGTTGCTTTGGAAGGTTATGTAAACAAGCAAACGACACGATTGATTGGTTTTGAATGACCTACTGAGACACTGAGCACATCCTCTACATTCTGAAAAGGTTACTGTTTGGTGTGCTATTTCGGTATACTTTATTTCCAGCCATACTGTAGTTCGATCCTTGGTGTTGCCTAATATTTGTGTATGACTGCATCCTAAAATTTATATTTTTACAATTACTTGATATTTAGTATTTTAATTAGAATACTTTGTACCAGAATATTGGTACTAATTTTATCTATATAGAAAAGCTAAAGAGGGTGAATATTTTAAATTAATCTGTACTCACCTTAAAAGAGGCTGTAACATCCAAACGTGGAAAGGATTAGTTGTCGTCACTTCTCCCAGTGCAGCTGATCCGAGATTGATATGTCTTCTCAAGTAGAAGTTGGTCACTCTATCATCATTTAAACACTGATAGTACCTGCTTCGGTAGGCAAATGGTATAAGGCGTCGCTCTCACAACATACTGGACTGCCTATGACGAGGAATCGGGGGTTTGAAATCCGGTTGGGTGTTTTGAGGGTAGTTTTTTTCAAATTGTTTCCCACTCTTCTTTCACGTAAATTCGGGTACACTTCCTTTAAATTCAACTTTCCTCATCCCTAACACGTTCACGTGATTAGTAAATATGCGTATAGCCCGAATGAGTAGTAAGACGCGGTGCTAAAAGAATACATATTTCAAAAGATCATTCCATGCATCATGATATGTGGGTGACACTTCAAAACAAATTATCAGTTCGTTTCACACACGGGCTATTAATATTTGTACGTTGCGAAGCATGAAAAATAAAAAAACATAAAAATATTATATGATATTAAGAGTATTAATATATAAATACAGCTAATTATTCTATAAATGGTATACTTGGTTTTGTATTAATTTATTTTAGAAATTACTCAACCTATAAGAGTTAATTTATTATTACATTAATTAAAAAATTTGTTAGTTCTGATATCCTAGATCATAAAATTGATTAGTTCTTTAGTGAATTAAATTTAATTCGAACACTATTATTATATTTTATCTGTTACCTTAAATTACTTAACAATAAATAATTAAGAGTCGGTAGGGGTACTTAAGATAAATTTGTGATAGTCTATTATAACTTGAATTTTAACAATCAATTAAGATAAGACGTTCCATTATGTTTATGATAATTTTCACTGAAGCCAGAAAAGTGTCGAAATAGAGACTTTTTTTATAATAAAAAATATTAGCATGATTTTTTTATACAATATATAAAGGCAAATAACATTACTCAACCTTGGACAACGGATGTAATACTACACATCCAACCCTATCAATATTATTATATTTGGACTGTACATTAATACTATATTCTTGTAGTGACCGAGTTGGGTTGAACCAGGGTCCGCTAGTCCTGTAGTCGACTTAATTAATCCCTCGTGACTGACATCATAATCATCATCACCATTATCATCATTACCACCACCATCATCATCATCAACACCATCATCACCATCATCATTATCATCAACAACTGTTTCCAGACTGTGGCCGGGTCAGTTTAGTAAAATGCCTCCACCATCTTCTATCCTTCAACGATTTTTCCTACTTTAATTGCTTCCATTCTTCTCCTTTCACGTGCACACTTTCTACTATATGCTCTTCCCATCTCTTTTTTTGCCTCCCTTGCTGTCTTTTTCCTACATACTTCACTTCCATAATTTTATTTGGCATCCTCTCCTTCACTATCCTCATTACATGTCCACACCATCCCTCTCTTGTTCCTCTACTATATGATGTCCTCCATATCCTCTCCTTCACCATCCTCATTACATGTCCACACCATCCCTCTCTTGTTCCTCTACTATATGATGTCCTCCATATCCTCTCCTTCACTATCCTCATTACATGTCCACACCATCCCTCTCTTGTTCCTCTACTATATGATGTCCTCCATATCCTCTCCTTCACTATCCTCATTACATGTCCACACCATCCCTCTCTTGTTCCTCTACTATATGATGTCCTCCATATCCTCTCCTTCACTATCCTCATTACATGTCCACACCATCCCTCTCTTGTTCCTCTACTATATGATGTCCTCCATATCCTCTCCTTCACTATCCTCATTACATGTCCACACCATCCCTCTCTTGTTCCTCTACTATATGATGTCCTCCATATCCTCTCCTTCACTATCCTCATTACATGTCCACACCATCCCTCTCTTGTTCCTCTACTATATGATGTCCTCCATATCCTCTCCTTCACTATCCTCATTACATGTCCACACCATCCCTCTCTTGTTCCTCTACTATATGATGTCCTCCATATCCTCTCCTTCACTATCCTCATTACATGTCCACACCATCCCTCTCTTGTTCCTCTACTATATGATGTCCTCCATGTACCCCCACTATTTGCCGGATAACTTCATTCTTTATCCTGTTTCTCCTCGTGACAGCTTTTTTTTTAAATTTAGCATCGCGTCTTACTAACCGTTCGGGTTATACGCTTATGTACTAATTACACTAATGGATTAAGAACTGGGAAGGTTGAATTTAGAGGAAGTGAACCTGCATTTGCGTGGAGGGAGAGTGGAAAACCACTTAGGAAAAACCACCCCCAGTTCATCCGACCGAGATTCGAACCTCGATCTCCCCGTACTCGGTGGTCTAGCTCAACACGATTGGCGCGTTAGCCAACTACGCCACCGAGGTGGGTCTTGTGACAGCTAACATGTTCCTCACAAATTTCATTCTCATAAACTCCACTTTACTAGTCTCTCTTACTGACTCTCAGACTGACAACAATGGGAATTGACTCTTTTTTTTTTTATTAGAGCAGATTTTCAAACTTTTTCAGCTGACACCCCAATTGGTAGATCATAAAATTTTTATCCTCCCCCCCTCACATATTTTTGGAATAGTTATGAAGAAATCTTAAAAAAAAGGGCTTTATTTTTTCCTCATTTTATACAAAATCATCAATGTAACACTAGAAGCATAGTGTACCCAGAAAAATTACTGAAAATTAGTGTGATGGTTGGCGATGATTTGTTTCCACCAGTTCTTGATATTTTTTTATGAGAGCTAAGAGTTGAAAATTCGGGAATGATACACGTGGATGCGATGGTAGCTGAGGGGGAGTGTAGAGGGAAGAATTGGATATGGGGGGAGGGGGGGGGAGCGAATCCGATGCTTTCAGGCTTGAAAATCAACCAACCAATGCATACATACGCACGAGCTTCTTACTTTGGTTAGTCACCTAATAGATGAATAATTACATTTGGTAAGCAGTTTTGCCAATACCACAAGAAAACATCTTACGTTTGAAAAGGAATGGAAATAAAAAAGTCTTCAATTCTTAGTTGATTGTTAACGTCATTTCCTAATTTTTCCACGCCCCCCTTGGAAGTGCTTCAGGTTCCCACTGCCTTAGGAGATTATTGAACAACCGGTAGGTTATGAAGGTCAACTAGAAACGGCGCAAAATAGTGAGGAAAAAATCGTATACAATAATAAAAATAAAGAGCTATGTGGATATATGTTTCAAGAATTTAACATTTTATGACCCACTACGGTGGGTACGTGGAATAGACGTCAGAGTCCTCTAGTTTGGTTTGTTGATGACAGGAAGCTCAGGTTCGAATTTAACCAGATTTATTGAGTTTTTTTTTCTAAATGGTTTTATACTCTTCCTCCATACACACTCATCATTACCTTCCTCATATCATCCTCATTAGTCTGCTTAAATACAGATAGCCCGGTCGCATGGCTTGGAATCGGTATGAGCCAGCGCGAAATAAAACCATGGACAAATATATATTTATCTCCTTTGTGATCGAATGGTCAGAGCTTCTGGCTACAGATCTGGAGGTTCCGGGTTCGATCCTTGGTGCTTCCAGATTTTTCTGTGAAGGAGTGGGTCTGGAACGAGGTCAACTCAGTCTCGCGAGGACAAAAGAGGAGCTACTTGAAGAAAAAAAGTAGCAGCTCCGGTCTAGAATATTGAGATCAACGAACGGAGGGCTTGTTGTAATGACCACAAACACCCTCTATCCGCAAACGTTGGCACTATCTTCACCAACATGCGGTGGATGCTCTAGGTTGGTATAGCTCGTTTTCGGGATGACACAATGGAATTTAAACAATATATATTTGGGAGCAATCGTTACTTGTCATTGCAAATAAATTCTGTTTCTTTAGTTTTACAACTTCTCTGAGCTATCCACATATTTACAATAAAGAAGTAAAGGTGAGCAAGGTAAAATTTAGAGAAAGCTTTACCAACGTTTCCGTGGAGGAAGACCAAAAAACCAATTAGGAAACACTAGATTTAGATCTAAACCCTGACCTCTCCATCACTTGAAAATCAGACAATACGAGACTGACGTCTCTGTCCACGTGCCCAACTGTGTGGGTGATGATGACAGTACAAACGAAATGGGCCATCTTGGCAGACTTAAAGCAGTTCATCCGTAAGCGGTGTCAAAACATCAATCAACGAATAGAAAATGAGGTCAATCTGTGTCGTGTGTAAAGGCATGTTTGTTGCTGCGGTTGGTTGATGATGGGTCTGGGGAAGTCTGATCAGATACTTACGGGTGTTGTACCCGGAGGGGAGCTGGGTAGTGTCCTTGGGAATAATCAACCTGTGAATGCTAAAAACCCTCGAGAAAATTCACGTGTGAGACATAGGGTTCTTCGTTAGCATCACACTCCGTATAAAGTGACCTGGATCATCCATGACGACGGACAGTGTTCTTTATTAAAACTCCCTCTGTCTGGGTACATCCACGAGTTCTCTAATGAGCAAGACCCATCCACGAAGTATCTATGGATAGGATGGATTCACAGGGTCTTTAATGACCAGGATACATCCATGAGGTATCTAATAGACACGAAGGATTCGCAGGGTCTTTAATGGGCAGGATGCATCCATGAGGTATCTAATGGACACGACGGATTCGCAGGGTCTTTAATGGGCAGGATGCATCCATGAGGTATCTAATAGACACGATGGATTCGCAGGGTCTTTAATGGGCAGGATGCATCCATGAGCTATCTAATAGACACGATGGAGTCGCAGGGTCTTTAATGGGCAGGATGCATCCATGAGGTATCTAATAGACACGAAGGATTCGCAGGGTCTTTAATGGGCAGGATGCATCCATGTGGCATCTAATAGACACAACGGATTCGCAGGGTCTTTAATGGCCAGGATGCATCCATGAGGTATATTAATAGACACGATGGATTTGCAGGGTCTTTAATGGCAGGGATGCATTCATGAGGTATCTAATGGGTAGGGTGCATTCACAAAAGGTTTTTAATGGGTCGGATGCATTCACGAAATCTCTATCTCTAATCTGCAGGACGCATATACAAGTTTCCCAATGATCAGCTTAGTATCCCTGAAGAGGTCTCACTAACTGAATCTCTTGTCATTCTTGCACAACGTTCAACCGACTGTTGAGGTCCCATACAGTTTTGGAAGCTGTATGTGTGTGTGTGTGTGTGGAGTAGGGGCAAGTGGGTATTAGGCCACTACCACTTCACCAGGGTATTCTATAAGGTATGGAAGAGGGGGATCCCCTCTGGAACTTCTTCCATCGTCCAGAGTGGGCCACTGTAATGAGCTACTATCTCCCGTATATTGGTATAATAACCAGATACTGACCCCCAGGAGTAAAATAGTTCATGATTGTTAGAGAAATGCAGCCACAGCCCTTTCTTTTAAAACTCTTCATATAATGTGGTTATAATATATAAATACTGACTTGAGCGTACTGACCCGCATCACTGGTTCACCCTCTCGTAATAAACTGTGACGGGAGGTCGGGGTTAGAGTCCTAGTTGAGTGTAATGAGGTTTTATTTTTTACTAATAATGGTTTCCAACTCTTCTGATGTATTTTCTCTGAATTCTACCTTCATCTTCTCAACTTCGTCAGTATAAATATACGAACTGCCTCAATGGGTATAAAAACGTGGTGCGTGAGCACACATGCACTAAAAAAAAGCGTATTTGTAAGCTCTTGAGTGAATATTAAGAAAGCGGAAAGTGTGCTTTGTGTATGGGTAATACAGTGAATAGCTCAATTTATAGAGTATTGGTGTGTTAAGTTCTATATCCGTGGTTCAAATTCCTATCCACAACACATTTAAAATATCTTCTTTTTCTTAAGTTGACAACCCGAAGGTTGGTTTAATGTGATTTTTATCCATTTGGAGCTTGGCAAGCACTCAGGCTGGTTAGTGCTGCCTGAACCATCTGGTAGAGATCCCATGTACTAGGGGAGTCCAGGAAATGTGTTGGTTACCCTTGCCTTCCATACTGAATTTCAATGAGCGAGAATGAAAGGGCCTACCAATTTTGCCAAGAAAGGTATCTTCACATACCTTCCAGGGTTCTTTTACATGCCACATTCGACATGGGACCGACGACTTTACTTCTTATTTCTCCTCCAAGGGAATTTGTGTTACGTATTTTTTATCGCTCAAGAGAAATCTATTGACCCCGGCTAGGTTTGAACCCATGAACATTGGACCCTGAGGAGAATACTTTACCCCAAGGGTCAAGACCACCAAGTGTATATATATATATATATATATATAATTTAACAAACGCTTCAAACCAAATTGTACAAGTTTGCGTGAAATTAATCGATGTTCATTAAGTTGGGGAAAGTTATCGCAAAATTACATCTAACCTAAAGCAATTTGGTGACGAATGTATCACATGCATCTAACTTCAACAGTTTGGGAGATGTATCACATGCATGTGGCTTCAAATATGTTGATGACTCAGTCTAAGTATGCCTGTTTGAAGTTAAATCCAAGTAGAGCATGTCTTATTCTACTTGGATTTAACTTAAAACAGGTATATTTTTAATTGTCCAAACATGCAAAGTGCTTGTGATGTGTTATTTCGAAGCGGATGTTTCTTCCTGGTGTTCATACCTCATTTTCCCAGAAGTGTAATATTTAAATTGCAAAGAGCAAGGAAGAAATTACACTCAAATTAACAGATTTACAACAAATTTGTTGATAACTTAAAGGACGTTACTATTGTTTGCAGTGAGAATAAATCTCACCGCTATTTTATATTGACCTTGAAATTACAGGAGCATTTGTTATGCTATGCTCGGAAAAAAACAGCAACATAATTTACTGAAAATGTTTTTGCTGATGTGTTCTGCTTGAAAAAATAGTTATATACATTACATGTTTTTTTCCCTTAAGCACAAGGTTATCTCGGTAGCTTACAGCCAACTAGGACATTGTTATTTAAAGGGGGGGGGGGGGGGGGAGCACAACGTTTTCTCTAGGGACGGGCGGGATATATTTTGTAAGCAACCAGCTCATACCATACCTACTTACTACATCAAGGGCGGATCCGGAATATTTTAATAAGAAAGGGGGAGTTGAATTATAACTATTAAGCTTATCAACCATGAAAATGAATTATTGTTAAAAAAAGCATATCACTTATTAGAATATATAGAAGCTATGAATGGTTTAGTTAAAAATATTAGTAATATTACAATATTAAAAAATGTTTTTCATTTGAATTTTTTCTACATTTTTGGTATTTTTTTAGACATGATAAAACGTTGTTACTGGTCTTTATTCCACTCTGTTTTTCTAGAGTAGAATACATAAAACCACGCCACGATACGACATCTGATTATAGTTGTATTGCCTACCTATACTAGCTGTTATCCGTGGGGTTAGACGGGCTCTTAACACTAACAGTTGCAGCTTAGCTGCTAAGCATGAAAGGGTCTATATTATTTTTAGACAGAGAATACTCTTTACGCTTTCTTACTTACTACACGATGCAATCATTCCATTCAACCGCAACAACTTTCACAGATTGTCCTTTCTCAGAGGAAGAACAATTTTCATTCCTTTCAAGTTTATAGTCATTTTTGTGTGTAAAAACTTAGTGTAGAGGAAAGAGGGAAAATTAGCTTTTGAAGTGAAAAATTAGTGGTTGTATAAATAATCAGACATTTTTACAAAGTAATTTAATAGCTTTATTTCTCAATTAAATGCAAAATGTAAACAGTTTGTTTTGATAAATGTTACATAAAATGTTTTCATTTTCATTTATGTATTTTGAAATAAGTAGTAAACGCTAATATAACACTGTACGATGTTTGATCAACTATATAAAAAATAAAATATTTAGATTACAATATTAAGTAAGTCAACTAAAATGACCGTCAAATATTTTTGATTAAGGTCAATTTCTCTTTTTAAATTTTCTCCGATCTTCACCAGAAGTATTTCATGGCCATTTGTAAGTGACTTTCTTAGTATTGTAATTTGAATATTCTAGTTTAAGAAATGTTAGATTAATTCATTAAACCTTTTGGAGAAATGCATAGATATGCGATGATTAACCTTCAAACTAAGGTATCCGTTTTTTGTAAAGCGTGTGGCGCAACAGAAATAATGTATGCTCAGTTATTTAATGTTGTTTCTCTCAAAAGATATGAGAAGAACGGAATTTTTGCAAATAATTTTTTCGACTTTCATTTGCCTACCTAATTGTGGGGTACTGTCTGTATCCGCGAATTACCACTGCCCCTGTATATGCGTACACATAATTGATTAAATACACATGCAAAACCTTTACGTTGCAGATCGATTATTTTATTATCAGTTCACAAACAAATCATATTTCAAAATATGTGTCCTTACAGTTTTTAAATTAGTTTTGATAATTGTTCAAATTGATCACTTCGTCAAAAGTTGTATAGAATCTAAATTGAATACATCTCATCATACTTCCAAGCAAATACTAGCAAATATCCTTTCAAAGTTTCTTGGGATAGACACATCTCTATATACATTTATATTTTCGCCTAAGTACTGTAAAATGCATTATTATTTAGTTGCTGATAGATGAAAGACGTCATACAAGCTTACTAGATGTCAGGTCATACAGGGGCGCAGATTGCAATTCAGACCATCATTTAGGGAACATCTGTCAGTAACAAAAAAGAGAAATCAGGTGTGCAAGTTAGAAAGATATGATGTAGGAAAAGCTGACAGATGGTGACTGTGAGAATAAATATCAAATTTTAATTTTAAATAGGCTTACTGCCCTAGAGGATGAGGAGGCAACCATAAATATAGAGAAACAGTTGGAAATTGTCAGGAATAATAGTAGAAATGGAGCAAAGAGTAGTGTAGGTCTTTGCAAAAAGAGTGGGCTGAAACCATGTTTTGACAACGAATATTCAAAATTAATAAAAGAGAGAAAGGAAGCAAAATTACTTTGGTTATAATGTCCTAGTGTTAATCAAACTAAGCAATGCAAAAAGAAGGAGTAGTAATGCCATATTCAGAAACAAAAAGAGAGATTATTTAAAGGTTAGCTTTAACGAGATAGAAAAAAAATTAGCAAAAATAAGAATATCAGGGAACTTTATTTAGGTATTAATGGTTATAGGAAAAGTTAACAGGCTAGGGCTAATTTAGTGAAACATGAGAATGATGACCTGATGGCAAATACGAGCGAGATTTTGAATAGATCGAACGACCCCTTCAAGCATATTTTGAATGTTCATGAAGGATCCGAATTGGGTGGGGGTGTTGAAATCCATACAGCTAAACTACAAGTCCCAGATCCAAGTATTAGTGAAGTCAAAGAAGTTATTAGGAAGTTAAAGAACCACACATCTCCAGGTATAGATTCAATTCCAGCAGAGTTAATAAAGGGAGGTGGTGAAAAGCTAGTACTAGAAATTTATAAATTGCTTTGTTCGATATGGAGCCATAGGGTATTACCACAAGAATTGAAGGAAGGTATTGTAATACCCATTTTCATAAAGAATTGGGAATACAAAATTTATAATTATTATTATTATTAATTTAGTACCGCGTCTTACTATTTGTTCGGGTTATACGCTTCAGTACTAATTACATTAATGGATTAGGAATTGGGAAGGTTGAATTTTAGAGTAAGTGAACCCGCATTTGCGTGGAAAGAGAGAGAGTGTGGAAAATCATTTAGGAAATACCACCCCCAGTTCACCCGACCGAGATTCGAACCTCAATCTCCCCGTCCTCGGTGGTCTAGCTCAACACCACTGGCACGTTAGCCAACTACGCCACCGAGGCGGGTGAATACAAAATGACGGTCATCGATTTACACATATATTTTAAAAAGGCCTATGAGTCAGTTAAAATAATTAAATTATATTACAATTTAGTTAAGTTTGGGGTATACAAAATCTTGTCATACTAATTGAGGAATGTTTGACTGATAGGCATGGCAAGGTATAGGTTGGATGCCACTTATCAGATACTTTAGAAATAAATAATGGGTTGAAACAAGGAGATCCACTTTCCCACTCCGTTTTAATCTAGCCGTAGCCTATGTTATTAGGGTAATGCAAGAGAGTAAGGAAGGGTTGACACTAAACGGTACAATGATGCTGTTAGGACAGGCAGATCATTTAGCTTTGATGGGTGATAGTAAGGAAGGTGCGACAAGAAATACAGAGATTTTACTGGAGGCTAGTAAAGAAAGAGGTTAAGAAGTGAAAGCGGAAAAGACTAATGATCACACAGAGAACACATATTGGGGACGATAATTTAGAGATTACTGCGAACATATCATGTGACAGGGTTAATGAGTTTCAACATTTAGGAACAATTTTAAGTAGCAATAACGATATTAGATTGGAAATTAAGGAACAAATACAGTATAGAAATGTATGGTATTATTAGGTCAGTAAGTTGTCGACATCTCGCCTACCTTAAAGAAATGTAACACTCAGAATATACAAAATAAGAATTTTACTGGTTGTTCTCTGTGAGTGTGAAGCGTGGTCTCTTACTTTACATGATGAAACAAATCTAGGGTGTTTGAAAACAATGTGCTTAGGAAGATATTTGGTCCAAAAATGTATGAGGCTACTGTGGGCTGGAAGAGGTTACATAGTGATGAGTTAAATACCATGTACTCATCAGAAGACATTGTTGGGAAAGCCAAGTCTGGTAGATTACGGTGGGCAGATCATGCAGCGTGAATGGGAGATTCTAGAACCTTGTTCCTGGTACTGAGCGGCAAACCTAATGGGAAGACCTAGACGCAGATGGGAGGATAACACTAGAATAGATCTGAAAGAGATAGGGTGTAATGAGGTGGACTGGATATATTTAGCCAAGGATAGGGATAGGGTGTAATTAGGTGGACTGGATGGATTTTGCTAAGAATAGGGATAGGTGGCCTACTTTATTAAGTGCGGTAATGAACTTGCGAGTTCCTAATGCCAGCCATATAATAAGTAAGTAATATAATGTCTATCAAATATTAATTTTGGTCAGTATTTTTGGTTTAAAAACCTTTCTCTTTTTGCCTCTTACAATTGTAATAAATTTTATTAAAATTATTTACATACACTTTTTTTAAACAAATTTACTTATAAGTTTGTTGCAGCGGGTAGATTACAGTTTTACTGTAGGTCAGTTGGTAGCGTGTCTATCTTATGATTTAAGGGTTCCGGGTTTACTTCCCAACATGTCTAAAAAAAATTATCAATAGTGAAACGTGGGTCTCCTCTTTTACAGTGATTAATTAACAGCCGGAGACTTGGTATTGAGTCTGTTCTATTATTATTATTATTAGCACAACGTCTTACCACCCGTTTGGGCTGTACGCACTTACGCTAATGTGTAATGGTAGGGTGATTGTGAGATGAAATGGAGGTCCTACAGTTTAACGTGGAATCCGAACCACGGTGGATGCCTGGTATTCCTCACATTCACAAGTTGTGCTTAATACACATCTTGTCAGAGGTGAAGGAAGGGTTTGGCAATCAGATAAATCTGTGCCGGGACCGAGGATTGGACCCCGGTCCCCCAGCACAGAAGTCTGACACCTTACCCCTAGACCACAAGGTCACCGTGTCTGTTCTAGATTAAAGTTGTTTATTAATCGTGTGCTGGTATAAACAGTCAGTTCAGAAAGTGCATGTTAAATAATTCAAATAAATAAATACTGTAGGAAATATTTCCCCTGAGTACCCCCTATAATAGTACCAAAATAGGTTGACAGCTATAAGCGTACTTATAAGATATACTTAAATAAACTGTTCTTAATATCGTGGTTAAGCTACTTTACATTTTAATATTTAACTCAAACCTAATTTTCGATAGCTCAATATGATTGTTGTATATTTGTTTATTGTATTGTCATACCAATAATAAAAATAAGGAAAACTATCATGAATCATATTTTTCTAGTTCCACTACATTTTAGGTTTTTAACATTTTTTTTCACTCTGGCCGAACCATAGTTCTTCAAATTTTTTGTAAATAACAAATTTACTGTGCCCCTGCCAAACTTTTTAAATGTAAAAAAGTTAAAATGGAATTCAAATATGTATATATATTTTTTCTCGTTGGATTTATTTTTCTCATTAACTTATATTTAACATAGTCACGTATTTTTAGTTTGTTGCTGTCCAAAGCCTGTGGACTAAACAAGAACAAATCAATATCCTTGACCAAAAATAATTGCTATTATCCCCACTTTTTTCACCAAAAAAACCTCTCCGCATCCCGCATATCCTTCCCCCCTGCTTACCATATCTCCCCCCCACCTGATATCCTAATACCCCTTTAATCGAAATAAAAAAATAAAATCTTCATAAAATTTGATTCAAAAAAACCAAAATGAAGATTGTAAAAATCATGTTAATTTTTTATTAATAAGCTTGGCTCTACAAAACAATATGCTGTAAAGTTTTTTCATAACAACTTGCATAAAGCACCACGCATTAATTAAGTCACGTATTCATCACGGAAAAACAAAATGGATGTCTCCCCGCATCGATGGTTTCATGGTCTAACGCGTCACTCTCGCATTAGACTGGTTACAGGTGATGGGGAGAGTGGTTGTACTGAATGAGGTTAACGGTCTCTCACTCTTCCCCCACGTGCAAATGAGGGTACATTTCCTCTAAATTCTACTATCTTTATTCATGCACCAATGGTGTAAAATTAGGATAGCCCGAAGGATAGTAATAGGCCTACGCACGTAAAAAACCAAAGCCCATTACGCTTGCCATTTTGAAAAATATTTCTCATCTGTACATTTTAATGAAATTTGATTAAGTACATTTTTATGGTCGAAAATATCACTCTCATATTAAATTACACTGTTAATGACAAGGAGATAGGGGTACGAATCCCGGTAGAGTGTACTGATGGAGTTTTTTTTTTACAAAAATGGGTTTACACTCTCCCTCCACGTAAATGTGGCTAAACTTCCTCTAAATTCAACCTTCCTCATCTCTAGCTCACTATCATAATTAGTACATATTTGTATAACCTGAACATTTAGTAAGTCGCAGTGATAAAAAAAAAATATTTACTCACATTGGTGAACTCACGGAATAAACGTCAGATTTTCCGGTGATTGAATCTCGGCCGGGTGGGCTAAGGTGTTTTACCCTCTTAATAGGTCTTTACTCTCTCTTCACTCAAATGCTGGTAAACTTACTCAAAATTATACCTTTCTATTCCCTGCCCCCCCTAGCGCAATAAATGTGGATATTCCGCAGGATTACTAAAACACGGCTATAAAAAAAATAATTTTAGATGCTACAAATAGATTTGGAGCTCTCAATTATTATTTTTTTATGTTGAATGCCCTACACACATTTCAGTATTGGTGGTGTGGCTTCCTTACTTATGAATGCTTAGAACAGTGATGGGCAAATTTTACGGAGAGTGGGCCAAAAGAAAGATGAAAAACGTCAGGCGGGCCAGCACAGTTTATTAAAAATTTACAACGGTACATTTTACACAACTATTGTCCAATTAAGTCCTATTACTTATTAAATGGATTTGTATTATAATGATTTCTAATTCTAATACAATGTGATTTGTCTAAATTATTTAACAAATATTTGAATAAAACAAATACCTACATTACTTGATTGGAGGAGTGTGTGTTGAGTGTGTGTTGAGTGTGTGATGAGTGGAACTGTTCTTCTAAAAGTGTTTCATAGTCTGGTTCCAACTGGGAATATAGGAATTTGGAATCCTTTCACGGGCAGTATTGAACCTGTCTGCGGGCCACAGCTGGCCTGCGGGCCGTAATTTTCCCATCACTGGCTTAGAATTATAGAAATATTTCAGGTAAAGAGTCTTACGCAAGGGTTCTTGGTCCTTGTGCTCTGTCATGGCATTTATGAGGCAATAATCAAGCAATGACTTACAATGTGTATATATATATGACTTACTATATATATATACATAGTAAGTCATTGCTTGATTATATATATATATATATTTATATATATATACATATACATAGAGAGAGAGAGAGAGCACCGCGTCTTACTTCCCGTTTGGATTACAAGCTTACAATAGTTAAATACCCTAAATCTCTTATCTAGCTTAGTATAACCATAAAATCTTTTCA
Source organism: Timema bartmani (assembly GCA_902151455.1). Classification (NCBI taxonomy): domain Eukaryota; kingdom Metazoa; phylum Arthropoda; class Insecta; order Phasmatodea; family Timematidae; genus Timema; species Timema bartmani. Next base: position 116,486 of record CABFWB010000196.1, read on the forward strand.
CCAAGCTCTATCTAATTTATCCACAATAATGGTAAGAAGATAAATAAAGAACCATATTCTAAAGATAACAAATAATCGTTAGTGAATGATTATATTTCCGTTGTAGTAGTTTTGGTTAAGGCACAGTTACTTGACCTAAAACTATTATTTATTTAATTATTATTCGTGACAATTCAAATGCGATTGCTTCATAAGAGAAGCTTAATTTTTAAATTTAATGTTACTAAACATTAATTTAAAACGGATTTTAGAAAACTGTAATGGCACATTAAAGCAATATAGTACTTACTGTCTATAAAAGTGACGTTGAAATATATTCTAGTTTTTTATATAATAAGATACTAATAAGAATAAAGAGAGAATTTTGGAATTTTCTTTAAAATTAACTATTTTAGTTGCTCTTTTAAAAAAAAAATCTCATCACTATTCAAACACTTCCGCATGGTTGATTTCCTTTATTTTATTATAAACATTTTATTTTCTCAAGAAGTAATGGATCAATAAAAACATTTTAAAACCCAATAGGTTATTAAAACAATAAATATAACCATAGATTTAAATACAATATCAAAATGTGCTAAAAAAAAGTATCGCTTTCAAAACCTTCGAATGAGATTGAAATAAAACTAAACACACGGTTGAAAACCCGTTTCATCTTACGAATAAAACCAATAAGTAATACATTTCGAACCTGACCTCGCATCGTGGTGAGGTTTACTTTAACACATTTTTAAATAATACAACTAAATAAAAAAAAAAACTTTTAAATTGGTTTGATGTCAAATAAAGAATACGGAAAGCCTAGCTTGGATTATTCTTTTAGTTCGACGGTTCATCAGTGGTGATATGGACTCATTAGTTAAAACCAAAATTTAGACGCTCGAATTCTAGATTCCTCGAATGCAATGGTATTTGAAAAATTTGAGATACGTAAAATTCTAAAAAAAAAAAAAGCTGGAATACAATAATTTTGAAGGCCTTGAACGAATTAAAATAACAATTTTAAGCAATTGCTAGCAGTAGTTATTATAGGCCTATATGCTTCAGTATTTGGGATGATAATAAAATCACAGAAAAAAAAGGATAAACTTGTATTAATATAATTAATTTATTCAAAAATAGTTGTTTTTTTCTAGCTTAATAGATATGACAAAAAAAAAGCGTTTGTCAGTGATACCAAACCTTTATAAACTTTTTCAAAATTCATTCTTAATTATTTTGACTGTACTATTAAATATTCAATAATTCGAATTTGGATTTGAGATTCGAAATAAAATTTAAGATTTTGATTAGAGAAATATAGGATTCGATTTAACTTTAGTTAAAACAATTGTCAAGTAATTTTTTTAATGTAATTTATTTATACTAGTTCACCCACCTCGGTGGCGTAGTTAGTTTCATGTTGAGCTAGACTGCCGAGGACGGGGAGATCGAGGTTCGAATCTCACTCGGGTAAACTGGGGGTGGTTTTCCCTAAATGGTTTTCTACTCTCCCTCCACGATAGTGCGGGCTCACTTTCTCTATATTCAACCTTCCCAACTCCTAACACAGTAGTGTAATTAGCATTTAAGCATATAGCCCAAACGGGTAGTAAGACGTGGTGCTAAGGACATTATATTTGTTCGTTCACGACAAGTACTATTAACGAATTAATCTAAGTTTCAGTCTAGGAAGGATAACTTGGTTTGAACGCAACCGTAATAGTTAATCACTTGTAATGCCCCAATACACCTGAACTTAACATCAATGGCAACCAAGTACAATGAAGATGATTCTTTTGGTAGCACATCTTCAATTCCTAGCATGGCCGAAATATGTACTGTCGGATGAAATCAAGTATTCTCTTTTCCACAGTGATGAATTTATAACGGAGGACTCGGTATTGTATCTGTTACAGAGTTAAGCTAGCTTGTAAGACGTGTTCTAACGGGGATGTACCCAGAAATTTATTTTAGAAGGGATTCTACCTGCGGTGGCTTGTAGTAAAGTCCCCTAAAATGAAATGGTAAATATTTTTTCAAACATTAAATAATTCTTTAAATAAAGTAAAGCGTTTTAAAACTTAATTGGAGTTGTATAGCCTAATTTTTATAGGAATAATCTTATCTGACAGCTAGAAAAGCCACTAAATCTACTTTCCCGTATTGATACGTAAAGTCATGTGATCTTCAGCTGTCGCTTTTGATATATATTATCAATACAAATAAAATAACACCAATAATAATATTGTAAAATGCTACCAAATTTTGGTGGCAAAAAAAGTTTGTACTACACTTAATAAGTCACTGAGGAGAAGTACAAAAATACATTATTCATAATACTTCCGTGGTCTTGTATTTTGAAATAAACAATCAGACGTTTCAGAAAGTGCACGTCAAATACCTTTAGTAAATAGACATTCAACTGGGTATCCCAAACCCCACACAGTAAATTCAAACTATAGTATGATTTTTGTAGTAAGAACAGTAGAAGTTAGTTACTAAAGCTACCAAATCAATTTTAATATATCCATACATCAAGTCTTGTTATCTGCAGCTGTCACTTTTGATAGTTATTATAAATACCTATAAAATAGCACAAATAATAAAATAAAATGTTATCATTGCTAGCCACAAATAAATATGTTTGAATTTTCTCTAACGTTCTTCCAACCAAAATCAGTGTATAAGTCATTTTGTTAGATAAAATGAAACAATGTAAAGTTATGTCACAACTGATTGCGATAGTTTTTAACGACTTTTCAAGAGGAAAAAACCATTAAATTGTAGGAATATGACACTAGAATGAAGGCAATAGTTAATTAAATGTACAACTAATGTATATAAACTTTTAAACAATACGTCCATAAAATTGTCAATAAAATAGTTGTGATAGTATTAATATTTACAAATTGCCAGCTAAAAAAAAAAGAATAAATTTGTGTTTATCGATGGGTTCGTCAACCTGGTTCATTTAAAAATTAGTATTTTCAAGGTTTTTTAAAAAAAAAATAAAACTTAACAAGTGCAACTTTCTTACTCCACGCCTTAATACCCGTCCGGGCTATCCACATATTTAAACTAGTGGGTTAAGGATGAGAAAGATAGTTTTAAGAGAAAGTGTACTCGAATTTGCATGGAGGGAAGGTGAGTAAACCATTTAACCATTCAAGCCCAACTTATATATCAGTGGCGGTGACCTGTCGGTCTAGGGGTAAGGTGTCAGACTTCTGTGCTGGGTGCCCGGGGTTCAATCCTCGGTCCCGGCACAGATTTATCTGATATCCAAACCCTTCCTTCACCTCTGACAAGACGTGTATTAATCACAACTTGTGAATGTGAGGAATACCTGGCCTCCACCGTGGTTCGGATCCCACGTTAAACTGTAGGTCCTCCACTTCATCTCACAATCACCCTACCATTACACATTAGCGTGAGTACGTATAATCCGAACGGGTAGTAAGACGTGGTGCTAATAATAATATATCAGTGACAAATGAAAGTAGATGAGAATGACAACCTTTGTCGGCGTGACCATCGAAGCGAGTCATTGCCACTACAAATAGACTAGAGCTGAAAACATTATCTTGTTAGAATATGAATCCAGGTCAAGATATTGAAATTGGTAATTTTAGTCTTAAACAGATTACAATAGTATTACCAATCTAGAGGCGGGACGCTCGAATATTTCGAATATTTTTGTATTCGAGAGATTCGAGATTAGTAAAAATTTCAAAAGAGTATCTCGAATAAAATAATTATGAAGCATTTGACTTCAAATAACAATTTTAATAAATGGTAAAAAGGAATTATATAGACTTGTGTATTTGGGAGAGTAATGAAATCATCCACTCGTGTGGCCGCATGGTCTAAGGCATCATTCTCGCAATAGACTAGACTGCCAAAAGATGGGAAGATCGGGGTTCGATCCTTGTTGACTGTACTATTGGTGGTTTTCCCTAAATGGCTTTCCACTCTACCTCTACAAAAATGCGGCTACATTTTCTCTAAATTAATTAGTATATAGGTGTGTAACCCGAACGGGTAGTAGGACGCTAAATAAACCCCACCCCAACGGCTGTATGAATGTAACAACTCATATTTTATGACTTAATGTTACAAATTAATTATATCTATAACGATATAGGCTGTGGTGATAAGGATACATTAATTATAATGTACATAGGTCTACATTTAGCCCCCTTGGGTGTAGTAGTGTTGCCATGGGAGGGCCAAGGGGGACTTGGCCTCCCTATCACCATGTATTTTTCTTTTAACTAGTGTGAAAGCTCAAAGATGAAGATTTTAGTGGGATATTTACAAAATTATCTGGCTGTCGTCGAGAGCCTGACTAGTATTTTTCTATTTTATAACAAAAAATGTATTTATCGGGTGTTTTAAAGATAATATTAACGAAATTAGTAGTTTTATTCTGATTAGTCTTTGACTAGCTGAAATACCCAGCGTTGCCCAACGTTTCCCGTGGTAACCACGGAATAGTTTGCGTGGTTACCCCTGGCAACACTTTTATTTGCTTCAAACAAACAGAAAAAAAATCTCTTTCTTATTATTTCTTCTGACCTGGTTTGTAATTAATTTAAAATAATTAAATCCAACTTTTAAAATTCCTGCATCGAGGTGTACATATTCGTGCACAAGGGCTACTAATTATTAAAATTTCAGACCTCTGTGTGTGGTAGATATCACACAACGCTCATAACAAACACACAGACTACTCATTTTATTAATATTATACTACTATAAAGCCACATGGCTGACTCACTCATTCACTCACTGACATTAATGTTTACTCACTTCTAGATGAGCTAGAAACTTGAAATTTGGCTAATTTATAGCTTCTAGCCTGTAACCGACGGGAAAATTCCAAAAAGTTAAAAAAAATATTTTTAACCCCGAAAAAAAATTCAAAATGGCGGAGCAACTTTAAAGTCGGTGTGGACCTTTCTTTGGATGTCTCTTGTGGCTAAGCGGTAAGACCTATCAAAAAACAGAATTACATTAGTTTACATCCACTTGCAATGAAAACTCACTGGGGGTTTAGGGGCGAAGCCCCCAACGAGTAGAAGATATAAGAATAGAAGACTTTTTTTTGTCCACCATATCTTACTAACCATTCGGGCTATCTACATAGTTACACACATGGACGAGTGACGAGGGAGGTATAATTTAGTGGAATTGTATCCACATTTGAGTGGATAAAGTGCGGAAAACCTTTTTAAGAAACAACACCGAAGTGGGTTTGTTTGTTTGTTTTTATTCCGATAAAAAAAATTACATTACATCATTAAAACTCGTAGTATTATCAAAATGTGTTGTAAAACAAATAATATGTGTATTTAACAATAAATTAACTTAAATTAAATAAACTTATCATCATCATCATCAACCGTTTCCAGCGTGTGGCCACTGGCCGGTTCATTTTGGTAAAATGCCTTCATCTTCCTCTATCTTTCTATCATTCTTCCTCCTTTATTTGCTTACATTCTTCTCCTTTCACTCGTACACTTGCTGTTAACTGATCCTCTCATCTCTTTCTTGGTCTTCCTAGCGGTATTTTTCCTTGCATCCTTTTCTTTAGCATCCTCTCCTTTTCCACCCTCATTACATGCCCATACCATCTCAGTTTTGCTTCCTTTACTATCTCATGTTCTGCTTGTTTCCCCACTCTTGCCCGGACAACTTCATTCCTGTTTCTCCTAAACATACTAAATATTATTTTTGCCAAATTTTTCTTTTACTAAACCATAAAAATCACGAAAACCCCCTTTAAATAGCCTCTATATCTATCATAATATGTTATAATAAACATATTTAGTTTTGAGCCACCCATTTCGCAACCCCGTATACGCCACTGCATTAGGGCCAGGGGAGGAAATATATATTTTCTACTACGATGATGTAATACACAAGTTATTAGGATATATTCGCATATGATAATTTTGGTACTTACAAATAAAATCATATAAGCTTGGCAAGGTTTCTTCATAATCCGACCTATCATAATAAAATACAATGATGAATCTAATGTTATCTCTTTGTGGCGGTTTTAACAATTTTATTGTCCGAGGCTTTGGAAGGGGATAATAAAAGATTAACGAAATAATGACGCACGTCAAATAAAGTGCGTCGTCTATTCACCACTTTGAGAGTTACATTTTTGTAGTTAATTTGTAAATAATTAGATTGCAACAGACAACGGATTTGTTGGGAATCACAAAGCTCGCGACACTTGGTCGCCGGCCTAACCGTAAGAAGATAAAACCAAATAATCTTATTCACACATTGAATTTACCATTGGTTCAGTTACAAATACGGTGACAAATGGTAGGACTGCAATCACCATTAAGACGTGGTCCAACCGAGGTGATAAAAATATGGTCTGGAGCGGGCAAAGGGACCTTTCGAATTCATTAGGAGTCCGTTTCCAAATTTAGTAACAATCTGTTTTCAAGTTTAGTAGGTGTCGGGTTCAAATTATTCTTGTTTTAATTCAAAACGTGTTTAAATTATTGTCTTCCTGTGTGGTCTTGGGCTAAATTGCTTGCCTCAGGATCCAATATTGGTGGGTTCAAGCCCAGCCGGGGTCGACGGATTGTTCTTTGAGCAATTAAAAAACCGTAGCACAACTTCTTTCGGAGGGGAAGTAAAGCTGTTGGTACCATGTTGATTGTGGCATGTGAAAATATCTTTCCCGGAAAAATTGTTAGGCCCTTTCGCTCTCGCACATAGACATACTCGTGTGGTGATATAATTAGTCGGAGAAAATGCACGTTAAATACTTTAGAAAATAAGTGTAACAACTTGTGTTTGAATTCTCCGCGTCTTATTACCCGTCCGGGCTATCCGTATATTTAAACTTATGGGAAAGGTATGAATGAGTAAGTATAGTTTAGAGGAAATGTATCTCTATTTACGAGGAGAATGTGTGTGGGTAACTATTTATAAATAAAAACACCCTTAGTACACACGACGAGGGTAACGCCTCAAGTTTCAAGTCCCTCGTAAACCAGACAAAATTAGCGCTACCCGCTTTGATGGCCGCATGGTCTAAGGTATAAATCTCATAATAGATTAGACTGTTCGTGGTTCGATCCCGGTTTGGTGTACTGAGGCTGAATTTTCTAAATGGTTTCCCACTCACGCTCTCCACACAAATGTGGGTACAGTTCATCTAAATCCAACCTTCCTTATCCTTAATTCATTAGCGGAATTAGTATATACGCTTATAAACCAAACGGGTAGTAAAACGTGGCTCTAAAAATAAAAATAAAAATCAGACTGACACCTTTGTCCACATGATCACCGTTATGGGTATTAAGAGTAGGGCTACAAGAGCTTTGAGATGGTTTCCATATGAGGGGTGGAAATTTAAACGGTGAATATTCGAGCTCTGTTTGATAAAGTGATAGTTGTTTTGGGGCTAATTTGATTTTTTTGGGCATAGAATTAGTTTAGAATAAGAAGTTGATAAGCTGTATACACATTATATTAGGCCTAACCCCCAAATAGGAGAGGAAAATTCTACCCTTAGTTTTCACTTGTAATTAATTACTGTGAGACAAATATTATAAAGTTTTAAAATTCAGGGTTTAATTACCACACGGGTATACTGAGTTAAAAAAAAAAATCACTTCTCACTTTCCTTACACTTAAATACGGATGCTTTTTCTATAAATTATACCTTATCATCACTTCTCTATTAGTGTAAATATGTGTATAGTCCAAACGGGAACTATGGAGAGTGAAAAAAAAAATAGTTTTTCTTGTTTAGATTTTAGTATTTTTAACACTTTTGAAAACTTCATAATTTTATTTTTACTTATATAAATTTCAAGAAATAAAATAACTACACCAATCATTTTTGTTGTTTTGTAGGATGTATTGAATTGTTATAATAATAAATAATAAACATTTAAAAATATTGGAAATAAACATTTAAATTATCGTTGATTATGGATACAGTCCTCACAAACATAATAGAACATGAATAGCTTAGTGGTATAACATTGTCTCGCTAAGTTAAAGATTTCAGGTTCGACTCCCATGTCTAGATGTCATTGTTCAACTAATAAATATTGGAACTATTTTCATTTCAATGTGTTTAACTTCCTCTTAAAATCAACCAAAGAAATTTCCCTAAAACACACTAAGGCGTAAGCCTACTACTACACTCCAATTTAGAAAGAAAGGAATTTTTTTGACAATAGCTAAATCAATATTCATTGAGTGTTACAAGTCATGTGATGTGAAACTGTCACTTTCAAAAATATTATCAATATTTATAAAATAACACCAATTATAAAGTAAAACGAAATCAATATTGATAAAAAACAACGTTTAATATTTACTAAAAGTTCCTTCCTATAGTAAAATTTTTAAAGAAAGGACCTTTTAAAAACTCAAGCATATATTTTTTGCTACCAATATTGGTAACAATTACTATATTATTGATGTTATTTTATAGGTGTTGATAATGTCTATTAAAAATGACCTCTTGAGAGCACATAGCTCGACGTATGAATACATGGAAGTGGATTTAGTAACCATTCTGGCTGCCAGATAAGGTCCCTACCATGAATATTGAGCTAAGCCGTAGTTCTACTAATAACTGAAATTGTTTGCCTCGTAATGAAGCCTGATATAATCCCTTCACATTGTTTCAGATATCGCCGATATTTTCAGTCTCTTTCTCCTCCTCTTCCTCCTCCTCCGCGAACTGCTTTCCACCTGCTTCTCCTCCACTTAGAAGCGTCAGTTCGCCCTTCGGTCACGTCGTTATCGGTGCCACTGGGACGAAGCCCCTTGGCTAAAGTGGAGCCACCTACCAAGTGAGACAAACATTCTCCCGCTTGAAGACAGCAGCGCTACAGCGACATGAAGGATTCCTTTGAGCTGAAAGGCGGGGTGAGTGAGACATGTGTTTTTGTTTGAAAAAAAAACAATTATTAAAAATATTAGCGGATTTGTACAACCCTAGATCCAACATTCCCCAATTTGTTTCACGTCTGCCTGCTGACATTTTAAAAAGAGATGTGGCTAATGCTATATAAATGTGTTTTTAGAGTTTATGTTAGTTAACTAATTTAAGGAAATTGTATTAGGAAGATGCATCAATGGTTACTTACTAACCATTTGCATTATACTTCTCACGAATGTGTTGGGTATAAATAAGATTGAATTTAGATAAAGTGTACCCGAATTTGGGTGAAGGGAGAGTAGAAAACCATTAATGCAAAACTACCCTCAACACACCCGACCGAGATTTGAGCCCAGATCTCCCCGTTATTGACAGTCCAGTCTATTGCAAGGATGACGCCTTAGACCATGTACCCACCGAAGCGGGTATGCATGTTGTTCCGTACAAAAATAGAGAAATACCCTCATCACACTCAGCCGAGATTTGAACCCTGACTTCTCCATGACCGTAAAAAAAACAAATTATTTCCTCACCTTTCGAGTTTGTATTTTTGTATCGCCTTCGCCCATATCGGCGTTTATATGGGCTAAATAACTCAACTTATTTTGGTCTCATCTGTTTTTCCGTTGGCGAGGAGGTCGGGGTTCAGATCTCGTCTGAATGGACTGAGGGTGTTTTATTTTCTGGATCTTAAAAAACACATACACACAGTTCACGGCAACTTTGTTGCATGTCCAAATCACAGGGTTTGTAATAAAGCACAGCGAAGGTTCAGTCTTTTTATGATTTTATTTGTATTAGTCTACAGCTCAATATATTTTTTAGAGACTTTAATCAATTTTTTTATGCATCGGACACCCTGTAATAATAACTGATTTACTTCAATAATTATTATATAGATTCATACAAACGGTGTATATATATATATATAACGTTTGTTTTGATAGGAAGAAATGTACTGTCCAATTATCATAGAAAGGGTTATATTCTACATTTATCAAAATTTCTAGATCGACCTTCACGTATTCATAATAATATAGGAAAATGTTATCTATTTTGGCCACAAACAAATGTTTCTATATTATAAACGCTCTTTCTTGATGTAATCCTAGTTTACAAAAGTTTCGGCTGTATAGTGAAAGCGCACAGGCCGAATTTGTGTATCTGCTTTGTAGCATATCAGAAGCGCGAAAGGTAGATGCATCAAAAGTGCACCATTGTTTGTAGTCTGTAGGAACACCGCAAGAAATGTATATTTTTCAAAAATTTACAAGTATTGTTTGTTTAATGAATTATTGAGTTATCAACCTATCCTAACCTAACATAACCTAATTATTGTAAAGAGTAAGGGACTTGTTCCTTGTAGCTTTATTATTTTATTGTAATTATTGTAAAGAGTAAGGGAGTTGTTTACAATACATATTTGTCCTGTTACCACGTTATGCAGTTGTTTTTTTCCCTGTGCGCTTTTAAATCCATGTCTTATTTACCTTTTGACATGGGATTTCTACCTCTCGTGCGCTTGGGATGTTTTTCGAAAAGTTTCATTCAAATATACTATTCGTCTTATATCATTGATGGAAAACTCGGTTCTATTATTATTTACATGGTTGGATTTCCATCATCTGGAGCCTCGTGATGAAATAATTACATTGTTTTCCCCAGTATACCTACACATCCGGTTTATTATACAAAAGATGGATATTCAAGTTTCCCCCCCTGTCTCTCTCAGTGTGTCATGCGCTTATTTTGTTTCATGTATTGTTTAATGCAATGAACAATTTCATTGTTGCGCATCACCTCCCCAAAAGTGACGTCATATTTAGCTAGATGTTGTTCGTATTTGACAGGTAACCTCTAGTTGACATTCAAATATATTCTCAAAGATCTCCTAGTTGTTTCAAAGATTTATTATAAATTAAACATAAGTCTGGAAATATTCTAGCTCGAAGCATGACCTTGAATTGATTGGCTTCTTATTTTGTAATTACCTTTGTTATTATTTGAGTTATATAGCATGCACTTTCTGAACCGACTGAAAATATCAGCACATGAATTTATAGAACAGACACAACATCCCTAGCCATCAATTTATCCCTGTGAAAGGGAAAAACCCACATTTTGCTTATGATAAATTTTTCAGCCATGCCGGGAATCTAAGCTGGAACCCTTAGTTAAATAGGCTGTGGAGTATATTGATTTGATAAATTCTATCTTGACTTGCCGTTATATGGTGTGAGGCCAAAATCGTTCAGTTATTTCTATTTGTAGATTTTTTAAATAACTGAAAAACAAGTGTCACTATTCAAATCTAAAATATAAATGTATTTAACAATTTAACCACAAAATATTCAACTATTACAAGGGCTACAACATTATTTATAGTTTTCATAACATGATAATATTTACTAAACTAAAGAATAGCTTGAAAATTGAAACGAAACGACCTGTTTTTGTAAATAATTCTGAGTATTTTTTTTCGTGTTTCAGGGAGAAGGAACAGATAACACCGGCTACGTTGCAGACAATGGTGTGGTAATCCCTTCAATAGACAACAAATTAGCGGCTAATGGCAAATCAGAAGGATACTCCAAAGCCTTAGCCAACGGTGGACAGGTTAGACTTTTTTTTAACACAGCATCTTACTACCCCTTCGGGTTATACGCTTATATACTAATAACGCTATTGGTTTTCATGATTTCTAAAAGGTCCTTCCTACCAGAATATCATGTTCTATTTTGTTTTCAGAATGGCGACGCGACCCCCACGGGGGATGGCGCGGCAGGGGACGAGGATGAAATCCCCGACAGACCTCAGTGGTCTAACGGGGTGGAGTTCATCATGTCCTGCATCGCCATGTCCGTGGGTCTGGGGAACGTGTGGAGGTTCCCTTTCACGGCGTACGAGAACGGTGGAGGGGCGTTCCTCATCCCTTACATCATCGTCCTGTTCATCATCGGCAAACCTATGTACTACATGGAGATGGCGATGGGACAGTTCTCCAGCTATGGCGCGGTCAAAGTCTGGAATATATCACCGATCCTCACAGGTGATGGAGTTAGCCCACGCGATATCCCAGGGATGGCACATCTATGGCGCGCGTGCCATTGGGTGTCACACGAAAACGATTTGGGTGGCACGACGACGCGAAAAAACCCAACCATAAACACTAAATAATACTTTTCCTACTGTGGTATCAATTTTTGAAATCATTTACATCTCACAATGAACTTTGTGACTTCATTGGTTAGAAATAATTATCTTGTGGACTGTTGAAGACATGTTATGCACCAGATATAAATATATTGGCTAACAAAATGCAACGACTTATTTCAAAATAGTATGGAAAAGATTATATACATTTTTGATTTTAAAATGTATATCAATTTATTGTATTTTTTCTTCCCCTGAAGTTGTTAATTCCAATATTTTTACTTTAGTTTTTGAAGTTAATATTGTATAAGACTCACCTGGACAATTTAATACATTTCCCTTCTTCAAAATTTAGGCATAGTTAAAATATTTACAACTTTATTTGAGTTATTTATTACATTTAATAATATTAAACAGGGTTTGATTTTATAAATACTCATTAAAAACGTAAACTATACTCCATTCACGGTAGGAATTACTCTCTGAAAGCTCTTTTTTCCTACCAATATCCTACTATATAATAGCTTTATGATAAGGAAAAAGGCCTTTCAGAAAACAATTCCTACGGGGAACAGACTTTAGACCATCTCAAAACTAAGCAAAACCTTAAGTGACACACTGCACTGGTCGGAATAGTTTTGATTTACCTGCCTTGGGGGAAAGTTTATAAGATGTTAGGTAGATTATTTTAACAATAAGTTCCAATGTTTTAATCAGATTAAAAAATATATCCCAAATGCCCTTCGTTTACCCTGTTAGATAGAAAGCTTACCTTGCATGACACCATTATGGCACAGCTTATAAGATAGCGTCATAGTGTAATAGGTCAAGGTAAGATTGCTTCCTTTCAGGGTGGACAGAGTGTATATCAACAAGCTTTGTTAACAAAAATATATAATACTAAACACTTCTACCACCACGTTCCAGCTTAGTTCAATAGAAGTGTACTCTATTCTCATTAATTACACTTTCATCGATGTGCGTCAATAAAATAGTGTGGAGAAGGAATACAAATACCTCTGTGAAAAATCCCTTTCATTGCATCCGGCCATGATTCGAACCTCAACCTTCCTGTCATCGTTAGCCCAGAATATTGAGAGAATGATACCATAGACCACGTGGTCACTGGTGGGAGTAGGACTTTTGGTATAGTCCCATTTTCATAAAAAAAAAGGGTCAGTTTTCGGAACTCCTGGCTACAGATCCAAAGGTCCCGGGCTCAATCCCCAGTGCTTCCAGATTTTTCTGCGAAGCAGTGGGTTTGGAATGAGGTCAATTTAGCTTGGTGAGGACAAATGAGGAGCTACTTGAATAAAAAAGTAGCGGCTCCGGTTTAGAAAACTGAGATTAACGGCTGGAGGTTTCATTATGCTGACCACATGGTACATTCTATCAGAAGAAGTTGGCAATATCCTCGCTAACAGATTGTGGCAGCTTGGTTGGTATTGCTCGATTTATGGCTGACACCACGGAGTTTTTGTTATAACTTACAAACAGATGGTTTTGCGGCTGGAATTAATAATATTAATGTTATTTTATTTGTATTGATAATATATATCAAAAGTGACAGCTGCATATCACATGACCATGTGTATGAACACGCTGTCAGATAAGGATATTCATATAAAAATGGTAATAAATCAACCAAATGTAGAGAAATTCACTGAAAGTGCAATAAAAACTAATTTAATTATGTGAACACTGCAGAAGACGCTCGTTCTAAAATTGTAAATCCATCTTTCTCAGGTCTTGGCTACGGTCAGATCTTCGCGACGCTGTGCATCGTGACGTACTACGTCTCGCTGATGGCCATCACGGCTTTCTACTTCATCATGTCATTCAAATCGGTGCTTCCCTGGGCGTTCTGCCAGCCAGATTGGGGGGAAAACTGTTTCGATGGCAGCGAGAACCAGACCTTCAATGCCTCATCCAACCAAATGAGCTCTTCGGAATATTATTTTAAGTAAGCATTACTAAGTAAATATCAGAGCAAATTAATAAAAGCTTAGGTTAAATATATCGTGTTTTAGTTTTACGAATGGTGCCAGGGTCACAGACAAGATATACAACGACATCCATATTCTCCAGGTTAAAATGGCTCCGCTCATTGGGAGAGAGCTTGAGTCCTTTGAAACGGGGATCGCTACGTGCAGTCCCAAGTGATAACATTGCTATAAAGCGAGAATTTTTAAAAATATTTCACTTTAAGGATGGTTTTACTAGAGAACCGACAAAAATTGCTTTCTAGTCTCAATAAACCGGCTTTCACAAAGCAAGGTTCAGGAAGCAGCCCCAACCCCTTTCCCACAAACCAATGAGACTAATCAGACTGCTAATTACAAATAAAACTTAGAATAAAAAGTCCTTTTTTTTTGTCCAAGCGATTGTTTTCAAATTGTCTAGCTGTAAAAAAATATCTTCAAATACGTCAACTAATTACTTGTCTGAAAAAGTTTATCCATTGAAAGGTAGTAAGGCGCTTTATAGCTATCAGATAGGCCCACTCGTGGGAAAATTGGATTACAAGCAGAACCTTAAAGTGAAATAACAGTACATTTTATGGAACATACCGATAATCTGTTTAGTTTTATAACACATAACTCTGTATATTTTATTTAAAAAAGTGAAATTATTGTTTATTTCAACTTAATTAAATAAATAGTAATATAACAGTGTGTATTGTTAGTTTTTAAAATCCCTCTAATAGTGATTTTTAACCAAATAAAATGTAGTATGTTAAACACCCCTGCATTTCCTCTGCGAATATAATTGGCTGATGATAAATTTGGCTTTTTATTACTTAAACAGTTATATGTATTCATACTCCTCATATGCACAGCCAGATTATGATTAGGAAGAAACCTTTTTTAACAGTCACAAAAGCTATCCAAACCATTTTCATAGAGTTATACATCAAATCATATTATCTACAGTGGTCACTTTTTATATATATTTTCAATTAACTATAACATAATACTGACATTATAATAAAGGTAGTAAACATCGACACCCGCTTTGGTGGCCGCATGGTCTATGGTGCTACCCTTGCAGTATACTAGACTGCCGATAATGGGGAGATCGAGGTTAGAATCTCGGTCGGGTGTACTGAGGGTGGTTTAAAAAAAACGGTTTTCCACTCTACCTCAACGCAAATGCGGGTACACTTCTTATAAACATAGCCTTCCTCACCCATAAAACCATTATTATAATTAGTACATAAGCGTACAACCCGAAGGGGTATTAAGACGTGGTGCTAAATAAATGTTGGTATTTCTCAGAAAACAATTTGAAATAGCTTTTTTCGTAAGACTTATCATTTAATTTTATATTTGTTTCCATAGCAACAGATCCTCTCGTTGCCATTGCTACTTTTATTTCGACATGGACGCACATATTTACTTTGCTGTGATTGGTAGTCCTTAACAGTCCGCATATACTGGTCCTTAGAAAGTTAGAGTTGAGTCAACTTCTACGGAGTGCGGTGACCTGGCGGTCTAGGGGTAAGGTGTCAGACTTCTGTGTTGGGGGCCGGGGTTCAATCCTCGGTCCCGGCACAAATATATCTGATTGCCAAACCCTTCACCTCTGACAAGACGTGTATTAATCACAACTTGTGAATGTGTGGAATGCCAGGCCTCCACCGTGGTTCGAGATCCCACGTTAAACTGTAGGCCCTCCATTTCATCTCACGATAACCCTACCATTACACATTAACGTAAGAGCGTATAACCCAAACGGGTAGTAATAACAACAATTCTACGGAGTGGTAAACATTTATGGATAAGGATGCTGTACACTCTCTTAGGGAGTACTAAGCACCTTACGGTTACGGAGTTTGTAGACGGGGCCTAACAGTCGGGATCTGAACAGTGAACCCTGAGCTTTACTTAACTGGAAAACAAGACTAGATGATATTAACATTTAATCCGCGTCCTTACTAAATATTTTCAACTCTCATAAAAAGATCTAAATTGTCGTGAATGGCTACTAGATACTGTATGGGTGTGTTTAGAAATATGGTCCTGCGAGAGCCGGATACTATCCACGATGGTATCGGCCCTCCCGAATGGCGACTGACCCTCTGCCTGATCTTCTCCTGGATCTGTGTCTTCCTCGTCTGTGCCAGGGGTGTGAAGAGTTCGGGCAAGGCATCCTATTTCCTCGCGCTCTTCCCTTACGTCATCATGATCACCTTGCTCATTAAGGGGTGTACGTTGGAAGGGGCGGGGAAAGGGGTCCTCTTCTTCATCACACCCCAGTGGGAGGAGCTCCTTAACCCCAATGTGAGTGTTCTCACGAACATCTCTCTTAGATAACTAAGAGGGTGATCAAGAGTCCTCCCATGAAAATTAATCTTAAATAAATTAAATACGGTTCAAGTTTACTCCCATTATACGGTACGTGGGGCCACACATTTAAAGGGTAAGTTTTCAGTGGCGTGGAAGGTGGTGGGGGGCGCTATACCACTATTCAAATAAAAAATATTAAAATAAAAGCCGGAGGCTGAAAAGTAGTTGAACAACGAAATATTAAGTTTGAGTTTTTTTTAGTGATCATTACAGTAAAAGTCAAGGGTATGGGTAGGCTACATGCAGAATTCCCTTATCACTATCATACATATACGACTTCTCTTTATGGTGTTCTATAGTTTACACAGGACAGGAGTTTGACAGGGGGAGGTGACTGAAGGTGTGGGTGTCTGAAGATGTTACCGGTTGGGGAGAGGGGGGTTGAAGGGGTGAGCAAGATCTGTGTAACGCCTAGGGAAACAAAAATTATATAAATCCACCACCATCACCCACTCCACCTAAAAATTTTTTTTTTTAGTTTTTATTAGACTTAAATACTCGATTTTGGCTAGAAAAGATGAGTTTGATTCCTGATCTAGGGTTAGCCTGAGTGTGATTTTTTTTAATGATATGTTTAGAACAAGAGTAACTAATGACAACAAGGGTGTTAATTAAGATAAACTTCTCCAGCATTCACCTAATATATGCATGAACAATATTTACCAATGCGCCCGATCAAATCCCTCAGGGAAGAGAACTGACGCTATGCTAGCGCATACAAACTGAGTGCATGGTTTTATGCTGCTATCAGGTTTTTCATTTCTTATTTTTGTGAATTATGTTGTGTTTTATTAAAACGTCATCCTCCTAATCCTGTTTCCTCTAAGATGTGATTGTTCACTCATTGAAAGGTGATAGATAGTATTGGTATTGAAAGATGTTTAAAGATACTCTAATTTTTGTATTTCAGGTATGGTATGCGGCAGTGACCCAAGCGTTCTTCTCCCTGAACGTTGGATTTGGTTCCCTCATCATGTACTCTTCCTACAATAACTTCAATGAAAATATTCACAGGTACATTCAATCAATTATTGCTAAAACATTGCCCATGAAGCTAGGAACGGATTAAGATTTTGGAATTTGTAGGCCTCTGGCCACAGATACTGGGAGGCCCCTACTAATATTTTCAAAGGGGACATACATATACACAAACCATCATTATACATATACACAAACCATCATTATATATATACACAAACCATCATCATATATATATACAAAAACCATCATTTTATATATATATACACAGACCATCATTATATATATATACACACAAACCATCATTATATATATATATACACACAAACCATCATTATATATATATATATATACACACAAACCATCATTATATAAATATATATATACACAGACCATCATTATATATATATATATACATACACAGACCATCATTATATATGTTTATATATAATAATGGTTTGTGACGCTATACAGACTTTATAATATTATGAATAACGGTTTTAGGCCTATTGGTTGTAAACCTGCAAAACGTTCTTTCTAACGGCATTTTTTTGTTGAAATATGACAAAAATTACATTGGTGTCTACAGTTACTGCTTTAATTGTATAATAATGTTATTATGTCACCTATATGATAAACTGTTTACGAGTTATAGTAATGTCTGTACCCCTAGTAATGTGGAGTTGCTTAACATTAGCCGTCTTCAGCCAGAGTGCAAGCCTGCAGTAGTCATGTCGTATTGCATTGCAATGCTTGCATTTTGACCAAAGGTGGCCCATTTTGAGCACTTCCTATATTGTTAATCAACTCTACATTATTGGACACATAATTATGTTATTATGGTACACCCTTCCTGTATGTATAGAATATTAATAATTTACTGTAGATTGCTTTATAATTTTATTTAGCATTCGCAAATGAAATAGCTTTTCTCTTAATATCAGCAACCCCTCCAGCTGGCGGAGGCCCTTGGGCCGCAGCCCCAAAGCCCAGGTTCTGCATGAAGCTGGTGACAGGTCAATCTCCTCCTTGCAAGATCAGCTGCACTAATAGTGTAGTGCAGTCAGAGTCTAGGAACCTTTGGCTTGATCTTAGACGATGAAGGGTAGCTAACATGTGACTTACCCGCTTAGGTGGCCGCGTTGTCTAAGGCACTACTCTCACACTAGACTAAATAGACTCACGATGATGGGGAAATCATGTTTCGATCCCGGTCGTGTGTACACTCTACAGAGAGTGGTTTTTCCTAAATGGTTTTTAACTCTACCTCCACGAAAATACAGGTACACTTCCTCTAAATTCAACATTCCTCGTTCCTAACCCATGAGCGTGTAATCCTAACGGGTAGTAAGACATGGCGCTAAACAAAAAATCATCTACATATGTCCTATTAATACAACTCTTTAGTTATAAAGAGTTTCAAAAAGTAGAAACCAGTGAATCCATAACAAAACGACTATATTTGGAGGCCTGAGTCCACAGATGATATAAATGTTTTGTTTATGTTAACAGAGATGCTCTGATAGTCACTACGTTAGACACTTTCACGAGTCTGATGGCTGGGTGCACGATATTCGCCATCCTCGGGAACTTAGCCCACGAGTTGGGGGTGGATGACATTAAAGATGTCGTTGGAGGAGGTGGCACAGGACTTGCTTTCATATCTTACCCGGATGCCATCGCCAAGTTTGATACAGTGCCTCAGGTGATTTACCAATCTCGATATATCAACGAGGATGACATGCGGCTATTCTTATTGCTACACGTATTGCTGTCTCTCAGGGTTATTTAACTTCCATTAACCATGGAAACAGGACAAGTGAGTTTTAAGGAAATACACCAGCATTCACTTGGACAAGCGCTACATGGGACAGCAAATGGAAAAAAAAGCCCCAGTGTACTCAATAAGATTTGAGTTCTATCATCCTGTGTCAGACACAAAGTAAAAATATCACTATTTTATTATTCTACCAGTGTCAATTTTACTATAGCTTTAACAAATATATTATGTATTTATTATATCTTAAAATAAGTACATAATTTATAACTTAATATAAAAGAAGTTCTGTATGCTAAGCTCATAGTAAATTTTCGGAAATTTTCCTATTCTATCTTTTAAAGTTGTTACACTGAACTACAAAATTACAATAGGTACAATAATATTCCTTTAATTGAAGAAAACTGAAATTCATAACTTATTCCACTGTTTGTATTTGATATTTAATCTATATATTATGTGGTACTATACTTCTAAGACTTTAAAATGTTATTGTAAAACAGAGCACATATCTGAATGTTCTCTTAATATCCATTTCAAGATTATATAAAATATACGGCGCACATTCTGACTAACGGAATGCACACACTGTTGGTTGCCACCAAGAACTGATTGGAACTTGTAATTTTACTTCTATTTTCACTAACGATTTACTGATTTAATAAAGAGAGATGATTAAAATAAGAAGTAAAAACTCCCAAGAGAAAAATACAAATTAAAATTCCTACAGCAAAGGGATTTACCACTAATTGGCTAAGTATATTAAATTATGAATCAAAGCAAACATAGGAATGGACAGATAAACCATTCATTGTGTGCTTAACTCCCAACCACCACACCCCCTTACATAAATAAAATATGAATAACAAAAATGGCGGGACAATCAGAAAATATGGAGTATTGGGTCAAATAATTTCAATAAAAAACAAAATAAATAACAAGCTTAGTTAAGAATGTAGATAGCCAACATTTTATAGTAAAAAAACCATTTAATCAATACACTTAGCAACTAAAAATAGGCCTAAAACAAGGTTTCTTTTAGAGTAAAATTAAATTATAATTAAACATCTATAAAATCAGAAATCAAACATAATAGGTTTTAGTGAATATAAAACCAAATGATTTAGGAGTTCGAAGCAGTTCCCACAATGATGTAAAACTATCCTAATAAAAAAAAGTCTGTAGAAGAATGTAGTAAGTAGACGAATTGTTAGTCAAAATAAAAGGAACATTTCACCAAGGTTGAATCAGATCGCTGGCGATCAGTACAATATCCTTCATGATTTCCCTACAACGATTCAACAAAGTACAAAATTTCACTTAAAATACACGACGTGAGTATGATTGAGAAACCGATAGTGACCGTACTGACCTATCCCAATATGTTCAGTTGTTTGCAGTTCTCTTCTTCCTCATGTTGTTCACCCTGGGAGTTGGCAGTGCTGTGGCCCTAGTGAGTTCCATCATCACCATAATCTGCGACCAATTTCCACACTTTAAGCACTGGATTGTGACCAGTGTTGTTTGTTGCATCTGTTTTCTTATCGGGCTGATATACGTCACACCAGTGAGTACAGCATCGCACAAATGTGCAATAACTGTTTGTTTATAACTAATTATGTTTTATTATCGGGCTGATATACGCCACACCAGTGAGTACAGCATCGCACGATAACTGGTTGTTTATAACTAATTATGTTTTATTTGGCTACTTTTAATAAATGTAAGGGGCAATGCACACATTTTAAATTTGCATGTGTTTGGTTAACATTAACATATATTTGGAAAGGGGGGGGGGGTAGGCTTTCCAATTATGTTCTTCCTATATATTATTATGGCATAAAGAAGAAAAACGCTCTCCACCAGTGATTGCATAACATACCTTATTTGTGTAGAAGAAGCAAGCAAAATAATTTTTAAAATTTTTTTTAGGGACCTATCTTTTGCCCCCGATGTAATTTTGAAAATTAGATGTCCCTAAAAGCTATTAGGAGTGATCCCCCACGCCAATTTTTGAAAATTAAATTATTTTTTATAAGTTATTTGGAGCAGTCTTCTCCAGAAATGTTGATGATTTTAGAAGCTATTTAGAGTTGTTATCCTTGGGCAAATTTTTGAAAATTGGATACCTCTAAATTTAATTAAATTAATTAAATTAAAAAAAACTACTCTAGAAACTAGTTAAAGTGGTCCTCCACTATACATTAAAAAAATTTTTTTGATGCCCCTTAAACTATTTAGAGTGATCCTCACCTTATTTTTTCCGATAATTGGATGCCTCTAGAAGCTTTTTGAAATGGCTTACTCCGGAAAATTTTTACAAATTGAATGCATCTAGAGGTTATTTTAAGTTTGATTTAAGGCCATCTTTCAGTTTCATATTATATAATATCAAAGGATTTGAAATATATCGTGATGTGGGGCAAATTTATTCCAGGGTGACAATGCTACCTGCCACTGCCATTGCTCTGTAGAGATATATCTGCACAGCAAATTTTAAGTAGATTTTCAAAAATTATTTACGTTTACTGTAATGTTACATTATTAGTATTACTGTAAAGTTTTAAATGTTATTAAATGAGTTTTGTTTTTTCAAAATTTCAGGGTGGCCAATACATCCTCAATCTCGTGGATTTCTATGGGGTGACATTTGTTGTGTTTGTCCTCGCAGTTATTGAAGTTATCGGGGTTCACTGGATTTATGGTATGTATCTATCAACTATTTTTAAGTACCGGTACCGTATTTTAAAAGTATTTTTCAAGTCTACATTTTAGTGTCAGTGACTCAGTGTGATATTTGTGAATTATACTCATTTCACCCTGAGCACAAATAACAGTGGTATAGTTCTAAGATAAATAGTGCCCTAGCTATTGGTGTTTAATAAATTAGTCGGCAAGGGGGCTTAGTTCTAGCCTCCTCCCTCTCCCTCCATCCCCCCGTCCCAGATGCAAAAACGTTTTAATTAAATATAATTAATTTTGTTATGTATATTAACACCCTAGGAAACATAAAATTGATTTTAATTTATAAAAATGTATTATCATTTTTTAACAGAGAGAGATCTTCACGCCCAACAATTAAGTCTATTATTATCATCATAAACGTGCGCAGTGTGGGTGCTGTGGCACCCCCATTAACTACAAAGAAAAAATTAAATGGTACGGCACACCGCACAGACTTTCTCTCTCTTTCTATAAACTCGTAAGATTTCTGAACGGAATAATGTACATTGTATCATCACCACTCCACATAAGAACACGCATAAAATAATATACAATGATATATAATCAATGAGAAAAGAGGCGCATCTTTGTCCACCTAAGAGCATTTCAAA
>CABFWB010000196.1:143949-189958 GCA_902151455.1 Timema bartmani
CTATGTCAACGATGTCATGTCTTGAATTGGAAAGCTCGTGTTCAGGATCAAAATCATGAGAATCAGAAACTTCAGGCCAAACATTTTTCCAAACTCCTTTCATACAAGACTGTTTAACTTCTGCCCATGCATACCTACCCCACTAACACCAAACTGTACAGTAAAGATTAATGCTTTTACTGGAATGTGTGTACACAAGGTCACACCACCACCACCACCACACAGGATGACTGCGAAATTCCAGCTGATCATGCACTATTTTTGTATTTCTTTGAATCGTGTTATAGTGAAAACGCGTAAAGTGATATCACGTATAACGAGGGATAGCTGTATTTAATGGTCCCACTGCACATTTTTCTCATTTATTTTAGTCATTCCAAACATTAGAATTACTACACACAAAACATATTAAGAGAAGTGTTATCTGATGTAGCTCAACTAAAAATTATGAAACACTGAAAATTAAAGTAGATTTCCATATACCTTTTCCCTATATTTGTTACTAGCTATAAGACCACTAACCAGTTTTGCAATTTCAATTTTGTTGAGCCTCTCAGGTGATTTAGTCTACATTGCCTCATCGTGGAGCGAAGATAGTTTTTAATGCATCCAAGCATTGAAAAACTTCTTTCTGCAGTAGATGATGTAGCTGGTATCAATATCAGAGTTTTCAAAATTTCTTGAATGTGTGCTCCAAGCACATTTTATTTTTATTATGTTACCTTAGTGTGAACATTGTATCTTGCCTCAATAAGATGTTTACATTATCTAAAAGTTTTACTATATTATTTTGTGGGGAGGGGGGGTAAAAATGACACTTTTTACCCCCCTCAATTTTTTTGGGGGGTAAAATTTACCCCCGTACCCCCTAGTTCCTGCGCCACTGGGTGGCTCGAATTTGAAACAAAATGAAACATAGATGCACTCTGATAGAAGTGAGTAAAGATTTTATTGTTTCACAACAAAAATGTTATACTTGAAGGCATGGAAACTAATTTTGTTAGAGGGGCAAGGGGGCTTGGGGGGGTTTGTAATATAAATTAAATGTAAATTATCAATGTGTTTTTATTATAAATATATAGGTGTTGGTAAGGGAGAGAGGGGTGGGTATTCTAAAATGTTAAATGTGACTGGTGAATAATAAACATAATAGGGTCTACTAGAGTCTGACATTCTTGATATGTTAATGTAACACACCCTAATATAATTTTCAGCCAAAGTTTTCTGATTGAATGTTGTATTCTATGAGTCTAGAAGAATATAAAAATAGTAGAACTTAAAAAAAAACTCTTACTTTTCCGGAAAAGTAGGTTACTTATACTTACTGTAATTATATAGATCTCTTTACATTATATATTATAAACAAATATACACATTTAGTTTGATAAGAATACATTATCAGTCAAAAAATGTATACATTAGCTCATCTAAACATACAAGTTGATATGTGTAAATAGCTAAGGATCAATATCATATTTTATCTGTAGAGATTAAAAAAGTAGTCAGTTTCTGACAAAAATTTCATTCATAACAATGTTAGATATAAAATAATGATAGTATAAGTATTGCAAGTTTGTTTTAAGAAACTCAATATCATGATCAATTTTAATGTGATTAAAAAGCAATTTATTTGGAACTATTGGATAGTACAATAAATTGACTTTGTAAAATTGCTCTGATAAACTTGTTCCTAAAGTGGTGGTGAGAGTATAGGAAGATGAAATGGAAGAGTTGGGCATTTGAAAAGGGGTGCAACAGAGATGACGTACGTCACCAATCAATATATGAATCGAAAAGTTCATGGAGAAGGCTCTATAAAGGCATTGCAGTTTGCGGAGAGCAAATAAAAACCATTAAGCATGTGGACAATCAAGTGGTGCTTGTAGAGTCTGAAGAATAACTGTGGGACATTATGGATTATATTATAAGAGTGGGAAAGGAATTTTGAACGAAGGTAAACATCGGTAAGATGAAAGTGATGAGAGCTGGAAAGGAAGAAGGCAATGTTAATATAGCGATTGAAGGGAAGAAACTAGAACAAGTAAGATCGTTCAAATATTTGGGAAGTTTGGTGAATTGGAATGGAAAATGTACAGAAGAAGTTAAAAGCAGGATATCCATGGTGAAGGGAGCATTATGAAAAGTTGAGGGGATTTCTGACGGAGGGAAGAATCTCTATTAAGTTAAGATTGTGTGGACAATCAGAAAAAGGGAACAAAGGTATTTGGAGGGTTTTGAAAGGTGATTGAGGAGAAGAGTGGAGAAGGTGAAATGGATAGACATTTAAGGAATGAGGTGTAAAGGAGGGTAGGAGAGGAGCCTAATAGGGATGATAAGTAAGAGATAAATATCTTAGTTGAGCCACATACTACACAGGGACTGTTTAATAAAGATGAGCATGGAGGGGAAGATAGAGGGAAAAAGAGAAATAGGAAGAGATAGCTTTGTAACACTAATAGATATCCAGAAATGAAGAAGCTTGAAAAGGATGAAAAAAGATGCTCACAAAAGGGAAGACATCCCGTTGATACCTGTTTCAGTACAGATTCACAGAAGAATCTTGTCTAGCTATGATCTTAGGCTTGGGATGGATACAA
This sequence comes from Timema bartmani, assembly GCA_902151455.1. Taxonomy (NCBI): domain Eukaryota; kingdom Metazoa; phylum Arthropoda; class Insecta; order Phasmatodea; family Timematidae; genus Timema; species Timema bartmani. The sequence continues at coordinate 146,547 of CABFWB010000196.1, forward strand.
AACCCAACAATATTTTTTCTATATTAGTAGGAGGATTTCCATTTAAGTGCTAGTTATATCTAATATAAGGTAACAGGATAGGGGTTAGTTTTAAGGATGTGTCTTCATTGGCCTGGAAAGGGTATAGGAATAACATTTTATGAAAAAGTAAATTCTCATTCAGCCAGATGAGCTGAAACCCTGGCCTTTAAGGTCATATTAAGGCACACTATCTCTAAAGCAAAGCTGTTAGTTATTGTAAGTTTTGAAAATTCTAATGATGTAACTTGATCCTCCACAGCTGCTGCATGGGTGTTACTTGCATTTGGAGTGGCTCAATTTCCCATTTGGGCCATTTATATCATCATTAAGAAAAGAAATCTACATTTCCCAGAGGTAAAACTTTTTTTTCCTAATTTTCTAATTTTAAAGTTAAAAGTCTGTGGTTTGATTGGATACATATTATGACAATCTAATTTTAGGGCATATAATCATAATGACTTATTGTTATAGTAATAGCAGGGCTGTAGCTAGAGGAATTGGCACCCCCCTCCCCACCCACCCCATTTCCACCCAGTCATACCTGAGCAAATGATGGTGTCAGATTGTATTGTATACCTGTTTCAAATGTAATGTATAGCAAAAATCTTGATTATTAATGCGTATTGCAATTATTGTCACGTTTATAATTTGCTAATTCTATTAAATAGTAACTTTTTTTTGCATTAAATATTTATTATATTTTTTAAATTAAAAATTAACTTATATAGATAATCTTATTCAATAGTCTGTGCTGATTATATGAGCTTAAATAGGTGTTGTAGTAAAGAAAAAAAAATTGTAAATAGTTTGAATTGAATTAAGAATACTTTTTGTTTATAGTTAATTGCTACCTAAATTACTTATGAAAAAATGATGAAGTAACATTATTATAAAATATTAACAGAATTATTTTATACTAACAGTTTCACCTTTCTAGCTTTAATAGCAGCAAAATCATTTACTATTTAGTTGTAATTAATATTTTAAGCAATTGATTGATGACCTTAAGTAATTTTTTATTATTTTCAACTTACTGAAACCTCGTTCACCAGACACATTAGTAATTGGCAATGTTAAAAATAATTTGAAAGAAATTATTAAGTTTGGATAAGATATGGCTATGGACATTTTGTGGATTAAATTTAATAGGTCAAGAGAGGTTGCTTTTGAAAAATCCTGACTTTTTTCAAATAAAGAACTGGTCTGAAACTTGAAACTAGCTATTTCCCTCTTTATTTCAGAAGTATCCAGATCCTTATCATATTTATTTGCTAAGCGTTTTGCACTAGCTTTTAAATCTTTTACAGTCATAGAATGCAAAGACTTTCCCGTTAAATTTTTTTAAAGGTAATCTAACACTTCGCTAAAACATTTAAAATGTCATTCCATTTGTTCTAAGACTTTGTCCCAAATAACAGGAACGTACAAACTGAACCTTTGTTTTCCTGACAAAACAGTGTCCTTACTTTCTTCCAAAGTCAGTCTTTTACTCTTATTTGCCCTTTTCTCCTCGAATAAGCAGTCAATTTAAAGAGATGTTGCAGCACAGATGTTCGATGCTTCATCCAGTATAACATCAATCTCTGTATCTCGGATGTCTTGTAAAGCATCTTTCAATCCAGTCAAGTGACTAACTGCACGGTCCACGATCATATCATATCTTTGTACTGTAGCTGTTCATTCACGTGGGAGATCTGATTTAGTATTTTGTCCCACATAACAGAGTAACAAACAAACTTGAAATGAATTTTTTTGCGAACATTTTTAACCACTGATAAACAGTCATGGAATTGAGGGTTGTTAGAAACTTCCTCTAAGGCCTCGGCGATTTTATCAAGCTGTGAATAAAGTGCATGAACAGCAGAATATTTGGATGACCATCTTGTATCACAGTGCCGCTTGAGAGTGGTAGAAAGTTTGTTGGATAATATTCCCCACCTTTTGACAATGAAAGCAAATAATTTGTACAGTTCTTGTACCGGTCCAAAAAATGTGATAACATCTGGCGCACATGGCATAAAACGTGCATAGCTGTTAATTGTTTGTGTATGGGCCTGGATTCCTGAATACTTCCCCGCCATATTTGAACCATTATCGTATGTTTGCCCTCGGCAATTATGAATATCAAGTTCATCGGCTTCTATTTTTTGTAGAATATTTTCAGTTAAACCAGCTCCAGTTATTTTACTAGTTTTTATGAAATCAATGAAACTTTCTTCAATAGAACAAACACCCTCTGAAACTTTCACATACCTAATAATCTGGCACATTTGTTCATGATGGGTCTTGTGTACGATCAAATGAAAGTGAGAAATATTTTGCCTTTCTTATATATTTTAATATTTCTTGGCATACAGTGTCACCTTATAAATTAATAAACTTTTTTTGAATTGTTGGAGAAAAGTAATTTGGAATTCCTTTTTTTTCTCTGCTTAAGGTAATATGCTCTTTTAGCTGTTTATCATAATGAGAAACAAACTCTAGCAAATTAAAATAAAATACCACAATTATTAGCCTCACATATATTTGTACTTGTACCTTGAAAAGCCAAGTTGTTGACTGCACAAAACAAAGCGTGTCAAAAAATTACCATTAGAATTACACAAAAACTTATAAAAAATACTTTAAATATACAAAAAATGATGTAAAAAAGTAAAGAAAAACTCGCAATCAATGTACAAAAATAAATAAAACACACACTAAACAAGTGGAAACTAAAATATATCTTGCAGTGAAAACCTTTAACCTTTCTGATTTAGAAGCAATAACTATCCCCCCTAACACCACTTTTACATCTTAGTAGTAGTGACTTGCTAGGAAGGTGGATTTTCCAAGATTGCAAGTAAAAGAAGGTACAAATTCATTTGAAGCCTACATTATCATCTCAGTTTTAAAATTGTGTGGGTGAAATTAATAATTTCAATGCCTAATGCGTGGAAAATAAATTGCAATAGGCTGATAAACAAATATTTACCTTAATATTTCTTATACTTGTACTATTAAAAAAAATTGATTATTCATGTATTGCAAAACAAAATAAATATTTAGGGCTATATTCAATATAAATGCCTAAAAATTACCCAACAATGATAGCTAAATAAGATTACCTAAAAATTCAAAACAACTAAAAATTATCAAAAATAACCTACAAAACATATCTTTCTACAACTAGAGAACCATTAAGAGAGTTTATGTATAAATGAAATTTATCTATGATGTACCAATAAAAAGATACCATTTCACAGTAAAATTTTAGCAAACTCTACATGGTTCGACAATAATTCCCAATTAACTATGGGTTAAACTATTTATAGAGAACATATGAATCCACTAGCAACATAAATGATAAAGAATTAATTTATAACATTTAAAATTGTGAATGTTTTTTGGTTTCAGATGATCATTGATTCATTCCGTGCAACTGAATTATGGTCCCCGAAGGTACCCAAGAACAAAAGAGACTGGAAGGAATTCAAAAAACTAAAAGCAAAAGAGGAGGTCGCTATGACTGCAGTGGAGAACAGGTTTAGCACATTTATGCGGAGGTTTCTTGGATATGAAACAGCTCGAGCACGTAACGCCAAGAGCCAGATTCAAAATGTCAAATAAGCCCAATGCAAAGTACATTGTTGATGTGATATTTTAATAACAGAACATGACTATTCCATTACATGTGTATCTAAAAACTACATTAAATAATACTATGTATACAGTTTTCTTAAGTTTTATTAAGTAACTAAATAAAACATTGATACTAGTTTTCACTATAATTGATACACACAACTAGTTCCTTAGTAACATTTAACTTTAAATACTCCTCATTTTTAAATAAAGCTTCAAAGTCATAGCATGAACACTAAAAATTTTTTTTGATCAATACAAGCTTAAAAAGAATATTGTAAATTTGCACACAGTATAATTTATATATCATTAACAAACAGCTAAGAACTATCAACACATTTTTCTAAGATTGCAATTCAAACTTATTATTGCAAAAGAGAAATCAGGATTAGTGAAACCTGGTTATGGATTATTGAAGTTGTTGATACTATAAAGTTGAATGTAATGAAGGTGGAAGTATTATTTTACAATTTGTAATGTAGAATTCCTGACATAGTTTATATTATACTGTATCTGGTTTTCAAACTTGAGCCTTTTAATGTACCCAGGGCGGGCACCAGGATATTTTTCACCCTAGACAAGGCTAACAAACTGTGCCCCTCTGCTTCCCCCCTCCCCTCACGGCTAATTTTAATTTTCCAAAATATTTGTTTTATAAAAGAATTAAAAGCACAAAACTTAAAACTGGCCTATTTACTATAAATTGCAAGAATAAGTACTAAATACAACCACCTTTGATTCTTTTTCTCAAACACAAATTAAAATAATATAGCACACACATCATTCAAATTATCTTGTAAATTGTGATATTAAATTTAAGTCGCTTAAAAATTTCATATTCAATCCTCAAAATTTCACTTTTCGTGCCTTTTCCTTTGCAAATTTTATCACCAATTCTTTCACGTCAAGTGCTGATGCATGGGAATGTTCAATTGATATAGTTGGTAAGCCAACTAGTCTCTTTTGCAACATTGTTGAACGTATGTAGGTTTTATATGTTTGAGCTTTGAAAAACTCCATTCACCACTAATACTGGAAGTGTAAGAAGGTTCCATATAGCAACAGAAACATTAGGCACATTATTCAGGAGTTTTTGTTGTAGTATGAATAAAAATTCCACCTGTGGTGACCTAAGACTTTGGAAGTCTTCGAGCTATAGCTATAAGTTCACAGCACATGTCTTAAGTATCAATATCTTTTTTTACATTGTGCAGCAACGATTTTTCCAAATTTTTGCAGGCTTTTGAGTGCATCTTCAGTAGATTTTTTGTTGATACTGTATATATTATACAAGAAGTCAAATAGGGAATTATATTGTTATAGTTGTTAGAATCTATGTTCGACAGAGTGTATGGTCATGTCTAAGACAGCTTAGTAGAAACCAACCTTGAATTTCTGCTTTGGATCTTGAGATGCCTCATCTTGGGCCTAGTACTCAAAATGCTGTTTCTTTTTTCTTTTTCTTACTTGTTCTGACTCAAAGTTTGGTAGTATTTCTAGATTATTTGCAATCTCAGTAGTATCTATCAAAACTTGTTGAAAACCGTCATCACACCTGTGGCCCACAAGGTAATTCTTGGTCACTTGCAAATGGCTTGAAGCTGAATTCAGATCAGCTTCTTTATTTTGTAGTAGCTTGCTTGTAAGATAGACTTCAAAAAGGATGTTATAACATGTAACAAATGATACCAAGAACTTAAACGTACAAAGTGCATCAGCAAGAGCCTTAGCTTATATTCGGGAAGTATTTCCAGATAAACCCTTTAGGTTTGTGTCATCAAAGATCTCTATCAAAGCATCATATATACTACCAAGATGGTATCTCTGTGGTTTCAAAGCATCAATCCAACCCTCCAATCATGTTTCACTCAATGGCTTAGCAGTTATATGTAAGTCTGATACATGATAGGTTCCAGGAAGAATCATAGAGCGCGAAAAAAGAAGTTATATTACAAGGATACCTAGATAAAAACCAGAATATATACATTATTGTCAGTTGCATCTTAAATAAGGGCTAGAAAAACTAATCTGTATAAAACTGTACCCATCAATTCAAAGGTCAGTAATTCGCCCCTACGAGGTCTGCGGCCTGGGCGGCTGTCCAGTTGGCCTAGTGGTAGCGTCGGGCCTGAATGTACCACTTTATCATAATGGTAACAATAATTATGTGAAATTTATCTTAAAAATAAAGTAATGCTCAACAAAGTGATGTTCACAAATTTTCTTCTGTTATTTCAAACATCATACTGGACATAGCTTACTAATTTAGTTGCTGAAATAATACTATAAACAAATTATTAAATAGATCAAAATACTATATTTATCAGATAAATATTTTTTTTCATTTGAAGATTATAACATTAAATAAATCCGAAAATAAAGTTTAAAAGAGTTAAAAAAAAATACATAATGCAAATGAAAAATTAATTTGTATAAAAAAAAAATAGTAAAAAGTTCAAATTTTAAAACTATTTTTTTAACTTTAAAATAGGACTGTGAATTAATTTGTATGCTGCATTTTACAAACCCTTCCTTCACCTCTGACAAGATGTGTATTAATCACAATTTGTGAATGTGTGGAATGCCAGGCCTCCACCGTGGTTCGAATTCCACGTTAAACTGTAGGTCCTTCATTTCATCTCACAATCACCCTACCATTAAACATTAGCGTAAGTGTGTATAACCCAAACGGGTAGTAAGACGCGGTCCTAATAATAATACATTATATTAACTTAATTTATGTTTGTAAGCAAAAAAATTAATTCATGTATTTTAGATATTTAATAGATATTAGATAGATTAATTAAAATATCTTTAATAATATGCTTTTTACCAAAATAGGTATTCTAATGTGACTGATTATGTGCAATGTTTCATTCATAAACTTTGAGAAAATATACATATTTAATCTTATAGGCCTACCTATTTAATGTCAACATGCTGAAATATGGTTTATTGATAAAAACAATGTTTCATCATTAATTAATAACAACCTATTTGAAAAAAATTTAGCCTAAAAACAATCAAATTCATAAACAACGATGAATGTCTTGCTTAATTTGTTTTAACAATAACCTTTGTTGATAAATATTTTATTTTCATAATGTTTTTATATAAAACAATTTCTTTTATTGATATGAACCCTGTCCAACGACATACAATCCAATGAGAATGGTGAAAAAAAAATAAAAAATAAAATAAAGAATTGGCAGCAGAAATAAAGAACCAATATTTAATTAAATCCAACATTTCTGGTATAAACGAACTTTCTTTGTATTTTTAAAGACTGAAATGATCTAAATCATAATAATACTCAAGTATTATGTGTAATAAAACCAAAAATCAAACACAGCACCGTTATTTTATGTGCAGCATACTTTATACCATAGCATTGTGTGAGGAACACAAACTATAGCTAAATTGTTATAAAAAGAACCTTATCTGACAGTTCAAGAAAGTGTTCTGGGCCGCTTTCATATACTCATAAATAAAATAATATGTATTTCAGCCGTAATGTTTGACATATGTAATACAACTAGAATGACCTATGCAATGTTGACTGATTACTATACATTTATTTTTCAAAATATCCCTAAGGTTATTCAACATTGATTCAACTATATGTACTGTATAGTTATATGTGAGCACTACTTTAATATATTAACTGTAAATAAATATTGTAAAGATTTACATGGGAGGAAAAATGGCCTTTTAGCAGTATCATTAAAAATGAAAATGAGTCAAACTTTGTTTGATAAAAAAAGATGTTAGTACTATTCTGCTAAATACAGTTCAGCCAAAAGTATTTTATGCATAGCAACTGTATCTGTGCAAATAAAGCACACATTTTGTACAAATGTATAAACATTATTTTAATAAAATGCGAAATATTTATTTTATTTTCATTTAGATGTAATCGAGGTTATTGGTGTACTATTGAGAAATAAACATTTTGTACTTTTGTTATATAAAGAACTTGTAGATTTGAACAAGCGTTATTAATGGAAAAGCAACAGGGTCAATTTAATAGACCAAATTTTTGTCACCAGAATTATTTCTGGGAGAACGCCACTGCAAGTTTAACCAAAATGTTGGAACCTAAAAGAATAACCTGTGCGGCTGACACAAGAAAATCACTTTATACAGGACAATGGGAGCAGGAGCAATGTAAGGTGTCAACTATGTTCTTTTCATTGTAATAGTAATTTGTTTGTTCCCTTTTATGTACTATTTTTATCCCTCTTTTCTGAACACTCTTCGATATATTGTTTTTTAAATGTTGAAATGGCATAAAAATTAATATATATCCCACCACACCTTCTGTGTGACTTTTTCAGAGCTCTTGGTTACATCCAAGGAGGTAAGAGGTCATAAACTTTTCTGTTGGCTGAAGACTTGCAGTTTGTTTCTCTTAAGGTGCAGATATCTAGATTATTCCAAGCGGTTACACTTTAGAATGTGAAAAACGAAAATAGGCAAGAAATAAATAGTTATAATATTAAAATATGTTGTTGATTTTAGATAGTTTTACTAACAAATGTTTGGGCATTAAGAAAATAATTTAGTAAAAAAGATAAATTTAGAATAAGTGATGTTTTGCTGGCTACCTAGAACAGTTAGAAAGAGCAGTGAATGTTTACAGTTAAGATTTGTATGTGTTATAAGGTAGTCAACGTGACCACACTCTGTCCCAATATTTAAAATAGTTTTAGGAATGATTGTTCAAAGCCTTCCAGTTCACTGCGCTGATGACCCGATTCAGTCCCATTCCGGACTTTACTAACAAAAGAGAGCATCTCCTATCATACAACAAATATTTTTTCCACAATATCATGCAATATGAATAATTAATGATAAACAAACTACACTGGATATAATTGATTAGGAAACTACATGGTTACTAATGGAAAACATTGTTGTCATTTTCTTGTTTTTGTGTGGTCAATCTCCCCTCAACTATAAGACACGTTCCACAACACTGGTTAGTCGAGGTCGTCAGTAGCTCCTCTTACCCCAGCACACCACCCCCCTGGCATAACCAAGAGAGAGAGGAGATTTTTTATTTAACTGAGAGAGAGTGAAGATAAAGCTTTTCTCCATAAGACCTACAGTTCACTCAGCAATCATATTGGGTGTAATTGTAATTTATTAGGAGGGCAAACTATTGAAGTAATTTTAACTATTACCTGGCAAATGTTTGATTTTTTATCAAAATTCCCTCTCACGAATGCTTTATTTAAATGAAGAAATTAAAACAAACTGTTAATACATTAAAACAACTATTGGACATAAATGATATTGAAGTTGTGAATATACAGACTTCAATAAAATTGAGTTCAATTCCATCAATAATAATAGATATGAGAATAAGAGTGTGCATGTCAAATCTTTTACAACTTTTACCCAAACTTTGCCTTAGAATTTAATAAATTAAGTATATTAATGTCATAATGATCCTATGGTGATTTAAAAAAATATTCTTTACATCAATGGTCCACTACATTTTGGATTAGAAGGACAAGGTTTACTGTCTCAGTATCAGGCTGTTTGTTATCTCTATAAAATCAAGTGTTTTGAGATAGTGACATATGAAAATGTTCATTTTATTTATTTGAGATATTTAACATGCACTTTCTGAACCGACTGATTGAATCAGTACACAAGAATTTATACGAGCGAGCGTGAAAGGGCTTGCCAATTTTGCCTGGAAAGATATTTTTATATACCTTCCAGAGTACTTTTACATACCACACTCAACATGGGACTGATTGCTTTACTACCCCCTGAAGGAAGCTGTGCTACAGACTTTTTATCGCTCAAGAAAAATCTGTTGGCCCTGGCTTGGTTTGAGCCCATTAACATCGGGTCCTGAGGCGAGTTACTTTAACCCAAGACCACTGAGGTTGATACCCAAATGTTATTTTTTCCAATTATCTTCTGATATATGCCATACATAAAAAAATAAAGAAGTCCTGATTTATATTCTTTAGTTTGAATCTGGCATTTTTAAGATAATTTGCGATACATAAATTCCAGACTTCACCATCTAAAAACAGTACAGTATTTACTATGATTAAGTGATGCTTATCATATATTAGACAAGGGGTCGCCTGTCGGCCCTTTTGCATGCGTCCGCCAAGATATTCATACTCAAATTTAGTTCCCTTTGAAAATAAGAAATAGATAAAGTGTATTGACCCATTTTCCAAACATGTCAAGAATCGCAAGAAACAAATGCCTTGATAGCAAATTATATGGTGGACACAAAGAAAAGTTGGGTGATGTATTCAATCAAAGATTTGCACAATTTTGTGAAATTTAGCTAATGATATATATTTTTTTAAATCCATTTAATATCGTGGATATCAGTATCATTGCCCAATATATTAGTAAAATGTACAAAATGAATATTGAAGAATTGGAATAAGAGATTTTGTAACTACAGAACTACTTATCATTCAAGGCTTGCCATACAGACAAAAATCTCTAGAAACTAGTAGACCACACAACATTTATTTTGCCAAATATCTTAGCGAGCTATGTTAAATCATATTTTGGATCATCTTTTATGTGCAAATCAATATTCTTCATAGTGAAAATTGAGAAAACGAAATTTAGTTATCGCCTTTCAGATGTCACTCTGTGAAGAAAATTAAACTCTTTGTTTGTATAAAAGCAATATTTGATTTATTTCGACCAACAAATATTTTGCTACAAAAACTGAAAAAACAATTACCTTTTCTCATGTTCCCTGCATCCCCACCTTAATTATTATGCTTTGAAATTCCCTACAAACTATGTCTATCATTTTTTGATGAAACTATAAAATATTTAATATGTGTTATAGACCAATAACTTTTCATGACACTTTATATTAGTTTATAAAGGCTTTACCTATACATTTACTTACTCTATGGTATTAGGAACGCGAAAGATTGTCACTGCTCTCACAAAAATACGCCACTTATCCTTATCTTGAGCTAGTTCTATCCAGTCTTTCTCATTACAACCTATCTCTTTCAGGTCCATTCTAATGTTAACCTCCCATCTGTGTCTGGGTCTTCCCAATGGCCTTTTACTAATGGATTTGCAAATCAATAACTTGAACGTGGGTCTAGATACTCCCATTCACGCTGCATGACCTGCCCATCGTAACCTGTGAGATTTTATTACCATAATATCTGGTAATGAGTACAGGGTATGCAGCTCATCATTATGTAGCCTACTCCACTCCCAGGGTATCTAACTGACTATAATTTTGAAATTCCAGTATATTTCCAGTATTTTTTTTAAGAAATCCAGTATATATATGAAAGGTACTCAGAGAAAAACAATCCCTATTTAAAAATCATAAAACGATAGAAAGTTAGGGTAGGCCTAGGTCTATCATAGTTAAACATTTTTACATCTAGAAACAAGTGTATTGATGCATATATTCTAGTATATACTAAGGATGGGACCCTAGAACCTTCAGGGAATATTCATGGATTCAAGACTCAAATCATAATCATTTTTTTTAAATAGGTACTAAGTTTGAGTTATTTTTTAAAGGTATTAAAATAGTTAAATAGTTTCTTATGGTTAAAACCAAAATAATGATAGAAAAACCTAACAATCAAACCCCAGATCATTCATTTAACATTTAATGTAAACAAAATCAGAAGTGAAGGAAGAGGAAGGAGTTATTGGGAAAGTTAAACACTTATACTTACAATATTTTTCAAAATTCAAATTTTAATTAGGGATTTATGGCAAAATGAAGTTTCAGATTTGAAAAATGGTGGATCTGACCCATCTTTAATAAACACACACACGCGCGCATGTGGACACAAAAACACATATTCATTTTTTGAATGACCTATACCACCGTTGACCTCGGTGAGTGGTCTTGGGGTGAAGTGCTCGCCTCAGGACCTGATGTTTGTGGGTTCGAACCCAACAGAGGCCGAAGGCTTTTTCTTGAGCGAGTAAAAATCATCGCTCAACATCCTTCGGAGATGAAGTAAAGCCGTCGGTTCCATGTGGTATGTAAATAAATCCTGGAAGGTATGTTAAAATACCTCTCCTGACAAAATTGGTAGGTCATTTCACCTCACTCGTAGAACTTTAGAGGTACAAAAAATCAGCCTTGGTGGTGCAACTTCAAAGAATGACATAGTAATAAAGATACATAATCTTCAATGAAAAATAACCAACAAATATTATGTTGATATTACTTGGAAATAAAGATAATTGCAGTTACCTAACATTATTAAAAATTAAGACGATAAACCCAAAAACTAAATATTTTTTTAGAATGTAAACAAAAGTTAAAATTCATTCAACCACAAAACTTTTCCAATTTTTAAAGTTCATGTTCTAACATTTCTGCCTCTTCCTTTGCTTTCTGAAAAACTGTTATTCTTTTCACTTTTGATTTTCTTATTTCTTCAGATGCCTTTTTCTTTTTTGGCTTAAGTCTACTTCAATCTTTTTCTTCTTTTCAAGCACTTATTTCCTTATTCCTGATGCATTCCTCACAGCATGAATCATCTTTTTTGAAATGGTCATATTTAGAAGTAGCCTGGCTGCAGTGACTGCATCATAAGTTACACGTTGAGCAATAATGCTGTCCTCATGTAGGTTTTCAACCAGACATTCTTTATTCACAGAAAAACTTCACTCAGCGGCTGCATTGCTATGGAAGGAAACAATAATTTTTTAGTGAAATATTGTAGTTCCTGGGATGCATTTACTGTAGATAAAATATTTATGAGGAGCTTATCAAGCTGGTCACCACTTGAAGTGAATTGTTTAAGGTAGTCAATAACTTCTTGCTTTGATACAAAGTCCAAGTAGTCTCTTGTCTAGTAGAACTTCTAATGCAGAAGTCATCCTATAGGTCCTAACAGATGGATTGAGCATGACTGCGGGAGAGAGACAACTAACACCCTTGACAATTTTGTAGGAGAGAGGACACTTATGTAAAAGTCTGTTGCAGAGATCAACTAGGAATTTTTGACAATCTCCTCCGAACTGAAGTATCTTGATGTCTTTAATTCCTGTCAAAGATGCTGATGCTGCGAACACAATATCTACAGGTGGGAGTGTTTTTATGTTGGATTGTTCCTTTAAATCAATAGCTAATAATTTTTTGGAAGTATTTGCTGAATTCATTACATTACATTTTACAATTCTGTTCATCAAGTGCTCAAGTAGTTTATTTAGAACTGCAAACATAAATGGCAATAGAGGTTGAATGGTCTGATATTCCGTGAGAAATTGCTCCAACTCAAGTGAAACTGACAGCACGAATCCAAATTTTGTTGTCAGAAGTTCATTCTTCATAAAATTGCTTAATGTTTGAAAATTATCAGATTTTGGAGGATGCTTGTTAGAATAAAAATACTGTTTTAAATATGGCAGCATTGACATTGCTCTCTCTAACACCCTTGAGCTTTCTACCCATCTAATAGAACAAAACTTCATCGGGAAAAGAGATCATCCTGTTATTCTTTGATAGTCTGCACATCTTGTTAGAAAATCTTTAAATAAATAATATAGTGAGCACAAAAACTGGTTAATAGTTCAACTAAAGTTAGCATGTGCTGTTTTGTAAGCACCATGGACAATGTGTAAAGAACAAGTTCCAAATTACGGTAACTCAGGATCTTGTGGAGAATCTTCCTTCAAGTAACTTTTGAGATCACTTAAGAATCTCAGGTTTACATTTGGTCCATCCATGGAAACTTGAAGCATTTTTTTAAGATCCAAGCCCTCGTCTTTTAGTGCAGATATAAAGTTCATTAATATATCTTGAGCTGTTGCATGACCTAAAACGCAAGATGTTAAATATCTTGTATGAATTTCATTTTCACTCCAGAAGCGAACAACAACGTCCATATGGGTCTTCTGAACCACGGTATTTATGCTCTCATCAAATGAAATACAATAAAATGAGCATTGCTTAACCATATTCGCAAGATCACTTTTGAAAAAAAAAAAAAAAAANTAGCATAAGAATGCGTCATTACTTGATTAATAGCCCACAATATTTCAGCATGAGAAAATTCATCTTTGACAAGGGAGCTCTGAATAGAACAACTAGGTCTAGTTTCAAGTTTCAAAACTACTTCATAGTCATTAGTACTCAAATGTACATCTTCAAGTAGGCCTAAAGATGACACTGCATTTTTGGCTGTAGGGACAAAGTCCAATTTTTTTTGCTCCTACTAGCAGCTTTCACTCTGTCAACATTTCCCTTGGCATGAGATCAGATTGAAGTTATTCCCACGTTACTTATATCAAAGTTAGTTTTACACAAAGAACAATGGCCTTTACTTTTATCAGAATCCACTTTTTGTAACCACAGCCAATCTTTAAACACTGTACTGTCCAACCAATCATCTTTAAAAGAGGTTTTTCCTCTGAGTTTACTAATTTCTTCCTAAACACTAAGGTCACAAGATAAACAAGTGGGCTCTGCAGAATACTTACACCAGGCCAAACTTAGGAATGGTAGTTTTTCTTTTGGGGGGACAGATGTGGGGGAGGAGCGAGAAGGGGAAGAGTGAGAGGGGGGATGAAGTGAAGAACACAACAAATACTGTACTGTGCCATTGGAATGTAAAGGTCATGCAGGTACCCCAATGATTTGAAGTTGTGTTTGAACTTGAGCAGTTACTAGTAACTCATCACTCATAATGGTTACTGCTGGGAAAAAGTTTGGAGAGGTTGGCTGCTAGTGTAGTCAAAACAGGTATTTGTTTCTTTCTCTAGTGTGAAAGGGGGAGTAAGGAGGGAGGGCTTAGTGTAGAGACTGAGAATAGAAAGGTCAGCAAGTGAGGCAAACATCCTCACTGCAAGATCATCTAAATGTGTGGCAAACAAAATAGACCAGAGGGGGAGTAATTGAGGGATGGTCAAAATAGAACTATCTGTAGTCCATATAATATCAGGGGTCTCAAAATACTTAATCCAAAATTTCACTCAATGTAAAAAGGCTGGAATATTTTTCCAGTATCTGATTCAAAATCCCATTATATTCCAGTATCAAAAATAAAATATATTTTTTGTATTGGTAGACACCCTGACTCTCCACTATCTTCAACAATTTTTGGACCAAATATCTTCCTAAGCACCCTGTTTTCAAACACTCTAGATTTATTTTCGTCATTTAAGGTAAGAGGCCACAGTTCACACCCATAGAGAACAACCAGTAAAATTATGGCTTTGTATTACTATTCTGAGTTTTAAATTTCTTGGCAGCAGGCGAGTAACAAACAGCTAACTGACCGAGTAATAACAAGCATTTCCCAGCTGTGTTCTTTTCCTAATTTCCAATCTAGTAATGTTATCGCTATAATATCTAAATTATTGTCCTTAATCTGTGTTATCATATACTTAGTCTTTTCAACTAACAAAACAATTTAACAAAATAAATTTTATATCAATCATTATTTTCTATTATACTTTTATTAACTTTTTGCATACCTTTATATTTTAATTCATTATCATTATCATTATTAGCACCGCGTCTTACTACCCGTTCAGGTTATACGCACTTACGCTAATGTGTAATGGTAGGGTGATTGTGAAATGAAATGGAGGACCTACAGTTTAACGTGGAATCCGAACCACGGTGGAGGCCTGGAATTCCACACATTCACAAGCTGTGATTAATACACGTCTTGTCAGAGGTGAAGGAAGGGTTTGGCATTCAGGTAAATCTGTGCCGGGACCGAGGATTGAACCCCGGACCCCCAGCACAGAGGTCTGACACCTTACCCCTAGACCACCAGGTCACCATATATTTTAATTATTTGGTCATATTGGTAACCTCTCACATCATCTCTGTAAAATTTTAATTTGTTTCATGTAATTTTAACTGTGTCATTACTTTTGCTGTTATTAGTTTAACTATATTAAAGACCAAATTAATCAACATTGATTCACAATTTATATTAACATAATAATTAATAAACACATATTTTTCCAATCCAAGTCTCATATTATATTAAATAGCTACCATTATATCACTATAGAAGGCTTAAAACTGAAACAAGTAGTAGATTTATCCCAAGATATTTTGTTGGATTAAAACCTTAGAAAATTTTTGTGGCAGACTTCCAAAATTTCATGGCACACTATAAACTCCCTCTATATAATATTTTATACTCACAGCTTACTATTGGATTAAAACATAACAATGTTAACAACTATCAGACACACATGTACAAGCAGAAACATTTTTCATTTTTAGAACAGTTTTAAAAAAAAAAACTTATTCCAGTTCATTCACAAAGCAAGGCCTTAGGAATGTACAGTAGTGCTAAATGTTGGTAATCAGGTCAAGCCAAGTATCCTTGTTACCTATTAAATATACTTTTTTTTTTTAAATTTTTGAGGTTATTTAGAAAATAAAATGTTTAAAACGACTAGTTTTCCTTGGATTCGATAGGCTACATTATACAGCTCAATGTATACTTTTTTATACTATGGTAATTGTCTTTGTTATGGTTAGGCCCCAAACTTCTAATCCAATTAAAAATGAAAATAAATATACATAACTATGAGCTATATAGCTTTTTAGAAAATAAGAACATTCACAAAAATTATCAAAGCATTATTTTATGAAAATAATTAGGCAGTTGATAATTTTACATGGTTGGTTATTTTGCGATTATTTTAATTAATAAGTTAACACGGTGAATAAATAAAATTAGATCACCTAAGTCATAGGATATAGGTCAGCCATAATGTCCATTACAACTAAACCCTCTAACAACCTAAATCTCACAAAATAATATTTATTGTAGATCATTGTTTCTAAAATGATTTGGTGATGGAGGACCACCAGGACTAGGGTTGAAAGTTTTCGTAGCCAACTCCATTCTAGGTCTATAAATACAAGACAAAATTTAATTTATTAAATTAAATGTTGAAAAAGATAACTTTATTTCATTATTAAGGTAGGCATACATTGAATTAGTACCAGTAAATAATAGTAGTTTGACTATTTATACCATTCTAAGCTTCGTAATTTTTTTCATAAATAATTGTTCAGATTGAATGAATTAAGGTTAGTACAGACTTCCTTTTCAATTTGACTTGTGTCTACCAAAGATATAAATATAGAAAAGTATGGATTTCAAATTTTGTATTACATGTGAACAACATTCTTTATTCATTTGTTATTAAATGTATAGCCCGAACGGGTAGTAAGTGCTAAGTATTATTATTATTATTTATTATTACTAAACTTCCTGGAATCCTGTGGGCCAAGTGATAGGCCACCGTGGGCCACACTTTGAGAAAGAATGCCGTAGAGAAACACAGTGGTGCAGCCTCCCAACTGCCAGAGGTGAAAAAATTTCATAAACATATATACCTCTAGAAAATATTTGGAGTATTTTTTTATGAGTAATGGTTACTTAGGCAGAAACTTACTTAGCGCACTTCCCCTAAAATTCCAAGAATTTGCATAGAGCACAGTAAATTTCATCAGAATTTATTGATTCATAGCACTAAAAAAGTTTTAATATAATATTAATATAAAATCGATTAGCTTAGTTAACTTAGAAATGCACAGTAAAAAACTTAACTAAAAAACTTATTTTAAATATATTTAACACAAGAACATTTTAATACTTGGCTTGGCATAGTGAAATTTTAAATTTTTCTATAAAAAGCAGTGCAGGAACGGCGTTCCCGCATGTTCTCGCTCCACTACACCCCTGGAGGAACAACAATCTTTGATTTATTTTTATGGCCAAACTTCCTGATATACTGCCGAAGACCAAATTTTGAAAACCACCGCTGTACATAATGTCATAAATATTGAAATGCACAAGGACCCAATAGCATAGCTCAAAATACCTAGTGATTTTGATGAATTTTGTTTTAATTGTGTACCTATAATAGTTAGGCCCTATACAAACTTTTAAAACATATAAAATATTTTTAATAATAATGATGATAATAATAACAAAAAACAAACATCCTGGGTCTTTTTTTTTTAAAAAAAACTATTTTTGTTCTACTATCTACACAGTTATCATTGATATTAGACAGAAATGTCAGTTGTCTTTTTTTCTAAGACTACTGTATTCAATTCATAACTTAAAAAATATTTGTTCGAATCACCTATTTTACAGGGTATCGTTTTACCTGTTCTTGATAATCTCCTGAAACGCTTGAACCTTGGAGGAAGCATACATTTCCACAACCAAAGATGGTTTGTATGACATCAAGTGCCCTTATCATTCACCATATTAATGTAGGGCCCATGAATAGAACGCAGTATTTTAAAACCTCTCGTTTGAAAAACATTTTTAAGTGAACAACACAAAAAAGAAACATCCAAGACATTATTTTTATAAGTTTGTGTATTTATCATATAAAAACAGTTAAAAGAACAAACAAATTGGAAAAAAAAATAAAAAATTGTTGTTTGTAAAGTTTTGACTGCTAAAAGTAACAACCTATATGTCATATGGTATTTCAGATCATAGGCCCTAATTATGGTTTGGCACCTAAATACATGGTAGTGTTTCTCAGCTGTAACCACCTTTCCTCCATTGGATAGTGTATTATAGGTTTAATATTCAGACCAATTTGTATATTTTTAACAAATATCAAATCACTTTTTATTTCAAAAGTTTATTAAAAACAAAATTCTTTAGGTGGTGGTACTGTAGGGATTTTGCCTAAAGTGAAAGTAGGGCTTGTGAATTGGGCTATTTGTTCTTCTGTAAGCTCAGAGAGTGGTGTATAAATTGTATCATCAAATGACGATGACTGTGTGGAAGCAGTTTCAGGAGAGCCAAAGATACTGTTATTTTGAGGAGTGAATAAGCTTGGTGTCGCCGTAGTTTGAGCTGCCTGGAAACCAGGTTTTGGTCCAAATGCAGACAAATTTATTTGAGGTCCAAATAGCCCTGTGGTTTGTTGAGATTCTGCTGTCGAACCACCAAACATACTACCTGTATTCACACTAGTATTTTGCGTAGGAGAATTTCCAAATAAATTTGTTGACTGTACCTGTTGAGCAGGGGCATTCCCTAGGAGACCAGGCTTTTGAAAATTATTTCCACCTAAACTTACACCCGGCGTACCAAACATAGCTTGGTTGTTGGATTGTTGGGAACCGAATTGAGGAAGGGAAAAGGTGAAGTTATTCACTGATCCTTGACCAGAAGGACTTTGTTGCCCCCCGCTAAAAATTGAAGACGCACCAACATTTTGCTGCCACTGTCCACTACCAAACAAGGCTGATCCAACAACACTTTGTTGAACTTGTACACCCCCAAAAATAGAAGATCCACCAACACTTTGTTGAGCCTGTCCACCACCAAAAATAGAAGATCCACCAACACTTTGTTGAGAATGTCCACCACCAAAAATAGAAGATCCACCAATACTTTGTTGAGCCTGTCCACCCCCAAAAATAGAAGATCCAACACTTTGTTGAGCTTGTCCACCCCCAAAAATTGAAGATCCACCAACACTTTGTTGAGCCTGTCCCCCACCAAAAATAGAAGATCCACCAACACTTTGTTGAGCCTGTCCACCACCAAAAATAGAAGGTCCACCAACACTTTGTTGAGATTGTCCACCACCAAAAATAGAAGATCCACCAACACTTTGTTGAGCTTGTACACCCCCAAAAACAGCATTACCAATTATACTAATGTTATTTACACCAGGCCTTTCACTCTGGGCAAACGATAATGAAGGGTTATCATTCACTTGTCCTCGATATATTTTTTCAATTAAACGATACACCTCTGGGCTTGGATTCATTAATATGGATCTATTGCGATGCACTGTGTCATATAACAATTTTATTTTTTGTTTACACTCTTCAACACTGCCAGTTTGAATAGCTTGATACATCATCCAACGTAATTCATCTGGGGAGTGGTCTTCCCAGTCAGGCAAACATGGTCTTTCTTTGAAAGGTGAAAAACAAGATAATGGCCATTGATTACCTTTTTCGCTGGTCTTTAGCTCATTCTGAACGAGCTGCATCGTTTCTTCAATTTCTTGGGGAATTCTGTCACTTTTAGAAGTAATATTGTTTTGGTTTTGAGAATAATCTTCACCTGACATGAAGTGAACATTTTTTTTCAAAACAGATTCTCCAAATCCAGGTTCTTCTTGTCTTCTATAAATGTGTTCAAACGAACAATTATTGCCGTACCTACAGGTTCCTTGCTGATAGAATTTACAGATTACCATAGCGCTTATCGTAATCAAATGTATGTTAGTTATTTTCAAGTGCAACAATCTTATTTCTGATTCAAACTACAGATCAAGAAACTAATCAAATAAAATCATAACAACGAAAGGTAAGACACTTTGTTACCAACACATTAAAAAAAAGTACCAAATAAAACTGATGAACACCCATTGATATCTATAATATAGTTGGATGGACATCTGCTGCTAAAATCTTCGAACTGTTGTCGTCTGGACAACATTGTGTAGGAGAGAAGGAAACTTTCGGGTGTCTCTTTCTTTCTTACACACAAAAGGCAATGGGGTATTTCGACATAGTTCATTAATTTTTATGAATATATGAGATATATCAATGTATGATTAGTTAAAAGAAATAAATGTATTAATAAAAAGTTTGAAGAACCTAACTAAGTTCAACACTCATAACTTGTTTCTTTAAATAAGTCGATATAGGCTAATCTTCCTACACGATTATAACTTAAATGATCGTTTGAAATTAAGACTTCTCCACAAAGTTTGTAATTCGAACAAACGTAATCAGGTTTTTTATGACCTTATTTTATTATAATTATCGAACATTAAATATAATATGGTTTCTGAAAGCAATATACAAACTGAAAGCCAGCTTTAAAAATATTGTAATATAGTGTTAATACTTCCTACAAGCCCTATAACCTAAATGATAGTTTGAATGTAAAACTACTACACAAATATTGCTATTCAAGCACATGTAATTAAGTTTTGAGCGACCTTATTTCATTTTAGTTATCGAGCATTAAATATAATATGGCTTCTGAAAGCAATAAGTTATACAAGATGAGATCCAACTTTAAATATATTGTAATATAGTAAACTGTACTTCCTACAAACCTATAACCTAAATGATAATGCTAATGTAAAACTACTACACAATGTTTGTTATTCAAACAAATGTAGCTAAGTTTTAAGCTACCCTTTTTATTTTAGTTATCAAACTTGAAATATAATGTTGTTCCTGAAGGCAATTATTGTACCACACATGGTCTAGTTATTGCACACTTGGTGATCCAACATCACTTGTGCAACGCACATGTACGAATACAACCCCTTTTCACGACCTTCACTCGCACACGCCTTATTCACGTCCACACGCCTTATTCACGTCCACACGCCTTATTCACGTCCACACGCCGCCATATCATGCACTGACTGTCCTCTCTCTCGCCTGTAATCACCAGTCTCGGCAACCTCACGCAATAAGTTTCAGTGAGTCTCTAACACTCAGCCATCCTGTAGCACTCATCGTCCTCGATGAAGTCTGTTCACACATGTAATTTACAAATACGCTGTCAATTAATCCTTAAACTATCTTATTACTAGATGATGATATATATACAATGTATAGACATTGGCACACAATGTCATACTAATCACAACACTCCGGTATTTGGGCCGACGCCTTTCTCGAATAGGCCGAGTCCTTGGGTTGTCATGGTCTCTTTCAGTTTCATCAAAATCAGAACTGTCTGAAGATGTCACAGGACTGCTATCAGGTTTGGTTGTCTTCAGCTCCGCTCCAATTGCCCTATCAACTTCTGACTCATCACTCACAGGTTCACCATCATCAATCTTGTCCTTGTTACCCCATGACTTGAGTTGAGAAACGTGCGCAGTGGTGGCATAGTGCTTCTGTTTAACATCTCCTGTCAATTGACTAACTCGATAAGTGTTGCCATCTGGGAACACTTTCAACACCACAAGAGGACCTCTGTACTTTGACTGCCCCTTTGTTGGTTCGCCAGTATGCACTGGTGAACGTCGCATCATCACCACTTCTCCAATGTCAAAACTTGGATGAGTATACCTTCTCTTATCAAAATATGCCTTCTGGTGGAGCTGTTCTGCCATGATTTTGTTGCGTACTGTTTCCTGTATTTCTGCGGGCGGTTGGTACGTGCTGTTTCCAGGTACGTCGGTGAGACTCCTAAGTGCCCCATCGTGGTGCCGAGGTCGATACCCGTGAAGTGCCTCAAAGGGTGATATTCCCGTCGTCTTGTTGATAGCAGTGTTGAGGTCACGTTCAATCTTCTTCAAACTCTTATCCCAGTCCTTTAAGTCTGCTCGCTGGGACGACACAGATATCATTGGTGTCAAGGTTCGGTTCACTCGTTCTACCTGCCCATTGGCTTGGGGGTGCCTGGCAGAGTTTAGTACATGATATATTCCACGTGAAACACAAAATTCTTCAAATATATGTGAAGTGAAACACGTTCCTCGGTCACTGATTATTTTCTCAGGTAGACCACGCTCATCAAAAAAAAGATCAAGGCACTTCAATACACTTTTGGTGGATGTATCACGCACTGCATAGAGATGCACAGATTTTGTCAGGTTATCCACGATTACAAGTAGTTCACAATTACCCTTTGAGCTTCGTGGAAAAGGTCCTAAATGATCGATGTGCACTATTTGAAAAGGACGAGTGCCTGGAGGTATTGGGTTAAGCAGCCCAGCTTTTCGTCCCCCTGGGACCTTACTCAAGAGGCACTCAAAGCAGTGAGCTATATGATGCTTAACATATCGTTTCATGCCAGGAAACCAATAGTTTTCTTTTATCTTAGCAACAGTACGGTCAACTGCGAAGTGTCCAGACAAGTCATGAAATTTAACAGTAAGACTTTTTCTCATCACTTTAGGGATAACAAAAAGTTTGGATGTCTGCTGATTATGTTTCTCAATTTTGCACACTTTCCCATTTACAAGTTCCAAATCAACTACCTTGTTATGCTCAGCTTTATTTCTGTGTTGTTGGAGCAATTTAAGTATGCGCATAATATCCCTTAATTCTGGATCACTATATTGCATTGCTAGAACTTGCTCCTCAACACACGCCACGCTTGGCGAAAATTCCTATATTTAATGCCACACTGCTTATTATTTTAGTCATAATTACTGTGTCGATTACGTTTTCATCAATGTCCCTCAGTTGACGCTCTAGATTTTCAACCTTTGCAATTTTTTGTTGTTGCCATTGTGTCTTTTTCGCTCATTTTATATTATATTTCATGTGCCAACATCTTGTTTGATTCGGATTTTGGTTCATAGATTGAATCAAGTTTGTTTAGTATTTCATTGGAAGACTCACAATTCTCAATCAAGGGGATTTGTTAATAAACCATGGCAGACGTTAAGATAAACATGATCATTGCATCGCATTTGTTCCATGTAGCTTTTGAAGGACCAGCCTCGGGTTTCACTTTGAGTCCTTTTGCAATTTCCGATAGTTCTTTTACTCTTAGTGCACCTGTCAATTGGAATTTCCACTGATGATAGTTCGAACAATAAAATTTATTTACATTTGCGATATCAAATCTTTAGGCCATTTTAAAAAAGTTCTACTAAATAAAATAAATTCTTACATATATTCAACTTAGTAAACAAGCTTTTCTTCATATAACCTATGCGACACATGCATTAACTCTGAAAAATAAAACGTGTTTCTTGTATTTGCTCATCAAAAAAACTTTTCCTTAAGCTATGCAAAACACACAATTTTAATAAGTCAATTTTTCTTTGTTTCACTTCGTGCCCATTAAGATTATAGTTCGTTCAGCCAATGCGACAGACGCTTACATATCATGTTGAAATGAACTGGTGTTTTTTTATGGAACAAATCCTATAAGCCAACGTGCCCTGGGCCCATAGCCTTTTGGAATATAACCATAACATTTTTATGTATCTCAAAAATGTTTGTTTACTACAACAATCATACAAAGACGAAAGAAAAAAAATCTAGACCAAAGACATTCTTCTCAACAAAATAAAACTCACGCGACTGTCCTGCCCCCTGTGAATAATATATAAAATAGGATACATTTTATGGTAATAAGGCGCGTAAGTTTTTAAGACAAAACCAGAAACTTCAATAGTAGCTATAAATGGAAGTTCAATAACTATAATGAAATAGGGTATTATTATAAGGTATTACGAAAGAGAAGTAAAGCATAAGTATTTAAAAAGCAGTAACAATAAGCTTAAAGTAATTCAGAATAATGTAAATTTAAATATGTGAGGCAGAACCTCTACAGAGTAAATTAGTGATAAGCAAGTTCCTTAAATAACTCTCCGAGTTTGTCTTTTATTTTATGATGAAAGTCAAATTTGACAAATCTAGAATTGGCACTATGGATACAGTGGCCTATAGGGCTCACCTTGTAAGAACTATTGAGAAAAAATATTTTTGGATTACGAAAAGACCGAGAAGGGATATGAGCACCTACATGATCTAGGGCAAGTTTACAAGAAATTTGGCTATTGTAAATATGAAAAACCAAAAGAGCATCACAATAAAGTCTACTTGAAAAGGGAGTTTGGAGTCCTTAGAGGTTTCGATTCCTGTGATAATCATAATAAATCCGGTTAGTAAAGAATTTGTCATTGCACGCAGCAACAAATTTTCTTTGAATGTTTTCTAACCCGAAAGAGTCAGTTAAGGTAATGGTAAAAATACTACTACTACTACTACTACTACTACTACTACTACTACTACTACTACTACTACTACTACTACCACTACCACTACCACTACCACTACCACCACTACCACCACTACTACCACCACCACCACCACCACCACCACCACTACTACTACCCCCACCACTACTACTACCACTACTACTACTACCACTACCACTTCCACCACCACCACCACCACTACTACCACTACTACTACTACCACTATCACTACTACTACTACTACTACTACTACTATTACTATTACTATTACTATTACTACTACTACTACTACTACTATTATTATTACTACAACAACAACAACAACAACAACAACAACAACAACAACTACTACTACTACTACTGTACTACTACTACTACTACTACTAATAATAATATCTCAACATTGAATCCAACGGTTGATGGTCCAGTCTCATCACAATGTAGGCCGTAATTATCAGTCTTGAGGTTTATATATCAACGATTTTCTTTAGATAGGATAAAAAAAAAAGGAGCATTATATATGTATAACAAGAGAATGTTAGGGTGGCAGGAATGATTCGAAATCTTTCAAAGTCGAGAGAGCGATTGAGGCTAGTCTGTGTTACTGAATTATAATATACAAATAAAAAGTGAATTTTCTGCGTAAAAAACGAATTGACGAGAGAAATATCACTATTTTTTGAAGTAGCTAATAAACTATAAGCCATGGCGGTGAAACCATATATAGATCAAAACAATTAAACTTTTAACTATACGTATGCAAAATAATCCGAGAAAGAAAGATCGTCTGCTGGGAACCGAAATTCGTTCGCTGTTTAACTTATAACAAAACCAGGATATAATCGAGTTCAGGTCAGTGAAAAATTATCTGATATTTCTTGTACATTAAATAGTGATAGAAATAAAAGGAAATCTAACCAGTAGTTTCTTAAAACATAATTTTAAGTGTGTGTTCCATAGCGTGTATGTTTAGTAGACACATTTTTCTTCGTGCTGTTCACAACAATGGAACAATGTTCATTCGAATCGCATTCCCTTAGCAGTTTAGAATGTTAGTTAAAATAACGTTACTTGAATTGCAAAATTGATGTAGATATAATTTTTTAGATGATAAATTGACGTGTGCAATCGTAGATGTTTGTTTGAGTTAAAAAGTTGCACACGTTAACCATTCGAACCATAATGTACAAATGTGTAGGTAGTTGTCTTTCTTTAATATTTGTAATGTATTAGTTTCAGGAATAATCATCTTTAAACACCATAACGAATTAATTTGTTGGTTTAAATCAATCAAGCTGTTAGATAGAGTAGGTATTTTGGCTATCGATGAGAGGTTTATGCCTATTTTGTGATGCTACACTTAGTATTATTACAACTTCGCTATAAAAGTGGCCATTTTATGGATCATCATTGTCTTTATGTTAGAACTATGCTGACCAAACGTACTTTTTTTTCTTTAATTTCCAGAATAATATGGTTTTTTCGGTTGGTGTATTGTTTTCTATTTGAATTAGGAGAAAATGATATTTCAAATAGTGCTATTATTTTTCATGAAGTTATATTTACAAGTTATTTGTTGAACGCAGGATTTTGGTAGGAAAAATGACCGTTGGGAAAGGACTTCCCACCAAAATCAGTGTTCACCTACGTTTTACTTTTTTTTGTTGCATATTTTTTTCAAAAATAGCACCTATTATTTATTCCTAGAGTTGTTTTGATTTTAATACTACGTAGGGCCTATTATTTGAACTTTTGTACTTAAGATGGGGTGCTAGTGAGCGTGAGTTTAGGGCAGTATTTCGAAGTTTTTATAGCATAAACATTTATTTGGCCAAAATAAATCAAATATTTCTTCTATAGAATCATAGAGTTTAGTTTTCTGCACATGCTAATCTCAACAATTCTTTAATATCTGTCAAGGGTGTCCTGGAATTTAGTGACAACTTTTTCTCTGCATTTAAAAAGTTTGTCGCCAAATGCCGCTATGCTCATGAGAGATATTCAAGAACTCTTGAGATTAGCATGTGCAGAAAGCTAAACGCTATGTTTCTATAGAAGAAATATTTGATTTATTTTTGCCAAAAAATGTTTATGCTATAAAAACTGCAAAATTAATGCAATAAACTGGTACTCACTAGCACCCCACCTTAAGCATTGGTTTAAAGTGATTAGCAGCCAACACCCTAAGTTTATTTATACTTAATAATGAAAGTTGAAAAATAAATAAAATGTATTTATGTGTCTGTACGAACAGAGTTTTCCTTAACACCTTTATTTATTCCGACGATGAAACTAATAATTTCTTAGGTATTATTTGATTTGATATAGATCAGTGTTACTTTGAATTGTCAGTGAAAAGGGATAGTTAATAAAATAGTTTTGTGTTTCAACTAAATTTTTTCCTCTCCTTCTATTATTAGTTTCTCTAGACACCTCAAATAGACAAGTATTGTGTTCTTAAAAAAAAGAGTCTGAGAATTTGATAAATGTTGACGTTTCATGACTCCCTCTTATCAAAAAAGTTTTTTTTTTTTTTGCGTTGCCGTCTGTCTGTATCTAGGACTATAGTCGAAACTATTTTTAACTTAACGGGCTAAAATTTAGTATCTTGGGTTTTCATAAGTACCCCGAAGGTTTTTTGGAACTAGATATCTAACCGTAAAATTAAATATGATTTACTGAAGCGTGAAAATCGCAAAAATATATTTTCTCAAAATCCGCTTTAATGATTTTGATAAAATTTCGTATCTAAATACTGTTTAAAAACAAAACAAACAAAATGGCAACTTTCATCCTTCCATGAAAATGAAATTGAGGGTACTACTGTACATAAGGAGAAATTTATAATTTTGTTAATATCTCCGCAACTATTTGAAATATGAAATAACTTATCATTGTAAAGATGTAGTACTTTTAAATATAAAACTCCTTTGAATTTATTTAAAAAACCCAAATAGTTTCTAAGCTATAAGCAAATATATAATATATTTTTAAGTAGTTAGGCCTACTTAGAAATACGAAATTTATTGTTATGCTCGATGGTGGACAGAGATGATTCTATTAACTCATTGTTTCTGTAACATTGCATATTATTTCATAAATGCTCTTTGGTGGAGTGTTTTTGCAACAATGTATATTATTTCGTTTCACAAATCTTACGAATTTTTAGTCAATGTCTCTATTTTAAGAATAAAGAAAAAAAAAGTTTTTAACATTTCAGGAGGAAAAAGTATGTCCAAAATATTTGCATAGCGAGAATAAATAGAATATAATTACAACACTATCCGATTTTGCCAATTTTGGGAGTTACCTTCTTGAACAAACTTTCCCAATAACTTAACATAGCTTTATTTAGCATACACTAAAATAAAAATAATCTATTTAACCAACCGTACCGAAATAATTGATTATATTTGCTATGACCGGTCGCCAGTTCATAGAGGATGGGAATACACACACATTTAAATAATACGAGAGATGTGTTTCTAATCTATAACTAACTGGTTTAATAACATGGAATATAAAATATACACATTATTTACAAAAGATGATACTTGATACATAGTATCTGTCCCTAGGTAAACTTTCCTATCTCTAATATATTCTTAGACCATGCAGAGGTCTTTAGTTTGACAACATCCTCTGATAAAGTACCGGACACAACTGTCCTACTAGCTAGTCAGTCAGTTTGCATGAACTCCTGATCATGAACTGGCCGTTCATCCCTAACTGGAATTTGCATGCTCATTACAGAAGACAATGTTTCAATACTAGGAATGTAATCGTAAGATAGGCGGCCGTCCTAAGTTGCAACTATCCCTAGTTTCAACTGTGCACTTCTGTAGCTGCACATTATTAGTTTTGAGTGTACACTGTTCAACATATTGTTGGATCCCAACATATTTGATCAATTAATAACTATTTTTTCTAAAGCACTATATTGTAATGAAAAAAAAATGTATATGTATTTATTTTAATTATTTATTATTATTGTAAGATCCCTAATTTGACATCACTTTGTAACCTCCCACTTTGTCATAACGTTGTAACACTTCTGACAGAGCTGGGTAAGGTTACTAGTTTTGTCTGGGTGCCCGGTAGCCAACCCTACTACGCGCTACCGTGGTACCGTAGGGACTCACATGGTGAGGATGGACCCCGAGCGATAGGGGTGGGTTGGACTGGATGGTTCGTGGGGAGTGAGACTCGCAAGCTAGTCCACTACGATAGATTTATTAAGCTATTCAAATACTAAACTACTACATGGGAACCTATTAAATCTCCCGTGACGAGGGAGCCGGCGCGACGACGGTCTCGTAACCCTCCTGCAGACCCGCGATCGACCCTCCGGTGGGGTAACCCAACAGATCACATTTATATTGTCACTACTCAGTCGTACACGCGACCGAAACACATGCACACAGCATGGCGTCCAACATTCAACAGTCTTGTCTTTTTCTCACACACAAAAATCTCGCTGATCTCGATATTTCACCCGCCAGGAAGATCCATCGGTCCCATCGTCTCGCTCGTCAACAGGATGCAGGCTATATGAGCTATTTGCTATTCTCAACAGGATGGTAACCCAACACTCTTGACTTCCAAGGAAATGTACAAGTTCAGGTTAACATCCTGCCAGAACAACCTTAAAATAATTATGTTATTACATTATTTTGTTTATTATTAATTTTAATTATTATTTATTAATTTTTGAATATACAAATGAATTTTATTTATAATATATAATAATATTGTTGGGCGCCAACTACCAACCCCTCTTTTATTTTGTGAGGTAGGTAG
This sequence comes from Timema bartmani, assembly GCA_902151455.1. NCBI lineage: Eukaryota > Metazoa > Arthropoda > Insecta > Phasmatodea > Timematidae > Timema > Timema bartmani. Next base: position 175,704 of record CABFWB010000196.1, read on the forward strand.
ATTTTTATCATTAAACTAATTTATCCCCATAAACTGCTCAGCGGTAAGACGAAAACCCTTTCTCTTAAGACCCCTGGACTTTACCTAAAGTCTTGACTTAAGTTGGACACTTACAACCAAAGGCTTCCTGAAGCAGATTATTACTCTTTCCATGGACATCGGATCTACTGAGAATATTTATACATGGGATGCAAGTTCAAAAGAAAAATACAATGTACATTGATGTAAATAAAAATAAAACAATTAAATTCAAAGAGTGATTTTAATTATTGTAGTGAATGATACCTATTAAGGAATGCCTCATATATATTAAATTAATATAAGTATTGTTAAACAATACTTGAAATTGTTAAACTCTCACTTGAATTGTGAGGATAAAAGAATACATATACATATATAATTATTGACATAGGAATACTTCTTTAAGCAAATAACAGGATTTTAACAACAACAAAATTTATTCCTTATAACATGTAACAATAAGGCTATGATTCTTTAATAAACAAAAATATTGTTCTGAGGTGTACAAACGGTAATAACTCTGGTTTGAGAACGGAAGTTATTTGTCCTTCTTTAATAATTTTAAGTATTATACTTAATTATTTAAATCCATAACAGGATGATTACAGATGGATTTGATCTCACCCGAAAATGTCCTTGTTCTTGTAAATGTTGACCCAAAGCTTCGTCAACATTTAACTCCAGGCCTTAAATTTCCACAAAATCTTCCTTGAAAACTTTAACTCAACCTTCCTCACAAGTTAATACTTCCTTTTAGAGAAGTTTTGGATTATAAGAATTACCATGAACCATAAAAAAAATATGATTGAAGGATCCCCAGATCGGGTCCTTCCTTCCACTTTCAAAGCCAATTTTTGAGTCACAACAAAAACTTAGACAAAACACAAACACGTTCCTTTTGTTTTAAAATAAACAATCACCGGCCTAGGAGAAAATAAATTCACCGGGACTTATAACAAAGAATAAAACAACAATCTTAACTATTTAAATATTGGGAGTATTACTATAAAGATAATTATAATTTTGACATATGAACATAAGTCATCTTTAAATTTAATTTAAACTTGGCACAAAAAAAAAACGAGAATAATAATCTCTTCCGCTAGGGGCAATTATTTCTCCAAGTGACAGCCAGATGCTATAAGCGTCCAAGAACATAAAAATAAATTAATATAATAGTTCCGAAATAAACCACTCTCTAGAGCAGATAGCGTTAAAATCACCTACCAACAAAATTAATAAACATGGCGGGTTGGCAGTTTATGAATAAAATAAAGAAAGATGATTTAATATAGTGAAATAAAGGTAAGTAGATTATATGTATAACATATGTTTTAATTGTAAATGAATAAATAATGAATATTCAAAACTTTAGGAGTTTTGAATGAAATTTAAAACAAATAAACAGTAAAATTGTCAACGATATTATATATTTGAAGAATTTAGTCAACTGATTATTAGATTTCTATTATAAGTAACCTTTTAATCTTTTAACCAAAAATAACATCACAATATGTAGGTCTAATAATATTGGAGCATATTTTAAAAAATTTATCTTCAAATTATGATTTTTACTACTTTTTGTTCATTTTAAGAAATTTCAAATTAGGTTTAGGCCTATGATATTTTTCCATAGAAAAACCTTTTTCTAAAAAAAGTGCAATGTAATATATTTCCACATTAACTCCTCTTCCCTGTTTAGTACAAATTAACATAGGATCTTAATTGTTAATAATTACAATTTGACCAAATTTAAAAGTAAATAAGTATAACGATAAATCAGAAAGTGCTCTTTAAAATGTAAAACCTATAACAATAGCTATCAGAAGAGTTTATTTTAGTAAAGTACTTTAAGCGACGAAAATTATCAACATCTTCATATATTTTAAATTATAACAGCCACATGAAATATGTTTTTTGATGCACTTTGCCGCTACCTTGGCCCCTATACTTATGTGTTAGGATGGTTGTCTATAACTTCCAATAATATCACGTATTGACGAAGCATCCGCCGACACGGTAGAAAATGATAATTTTTTTTTTCCCGAACAAACTGCGGTGCCGAGCTAGATTAAAGCAGGAGAAACGCCTCCAGGACAGAATATTGTAGGATATTATACTGATTTAATAAAGCTTGGAAATTATTCCTTTCTAATATACGTGGTAGATTAAATGAAAAACAACTAGAAAGAGAAGAAGAAGCAGATAGTGTGCGTGGTGGTCGTGCGTGAAATTGACCCTGTCAGCAATGAGTGTCATTAGTTACACGTACCGCCGCTATCCCTGGAGCGAGCGCTGTTGTACGTTATTATCAGAATCATCATTATAGTACGGTGCGTTTGGGGGGGAAAAGATAAACATATCTGCTGTTTGAATACAATTCCGTATTAGTTTGCATTCAGAAAGGTAGCGCAAGCGATGCTTGGAGGACAGCAGAAGAATGAGAGGATAGTTTTGTTTTTTTACGGTCCGGAGATTATGATGACAGTGGTCTCAGTGGGCGGGACGGGTTTCATAGTCGTCACGTGATATGCAACACTTCTGCAAACACCGCGCAGAACTCGTACACCTGTGACACAAATATTATATATTTTTCAAAACTGACGTCCAGCTGCCCCGCGAAGACACGAATTAAAGTGACCTCTCAATGAGACATCAAGTAGGATTTTTTTTAAATACCTACACTTCATTACGTTTCAAAGGGCGATGACCCGCCTTTGCTGGTCAAATGTTTTAAGTGCCCCTCTCGCAATAGACTGGACTTTCGTTGATGGGAAGATCGGGCTTAGAATTCCGGCCGGGTGTATTGAGGGTGTTTTTCCCAAATATCTTCCCAATGTCCCTTCACTCTAATGCAGGTCCATTTCTTCTTAACTATACCTTTCTAATGGCGACCATATTTTCGTATTTATGACCGTCTCTGTGGCCTAGTGGTCAGAGTTCCTGGCTATAGATTCAGAGGTCCCGTATTCGATTCCCGGCGCTTCTAGAATTTTTCTCTGAAGCTGTGGGTCTGAAACAATTGAGGAACTACTTGAATAAAGAATTAGGGGTTCCGGCCTAGAAAATGGAGATTGATAACCAGAAGGTTTGTTGTGCTGATCACACGACACCTTCTATCCGCAAATGTTGGCACTAACGGTGGCGTTCACTCGGTTGGTATAGCTTGATCATGGGTTAAAGTCATGGAGTTTATATATATATAAATATACATAGGCATATATATATAGTCTACATATATATAAACTCCATAACTTCATGGCATATATATTATATCTAATACATATATATTATATATATTTATTATGTATAGTATATATATAATATACATAAACTCCATGGCTTGACGTTCTGGTGGCGACCTGGTCATGGTGTTTTTGCTGTGGCGACCAGGTCGCAAGTATGGAATGGTTGGAGCCTAAGTCTGTGCCTACCACTTTTAATACATTTTGACCCTACATTTATTGTTTGAAAACTATTATGTTCTATAGAAACATATTTCCTAGCTATGAAACAAAACAATTGTTAGGACCATTCACAATATTGTTACTGTTGTAAAATCTATTTTAAAATAGTAGCTACCTAAGCTACCCACATTAATATAATCGTGATAAAAAATGCATCTTAAATAACTATATCTTCTACATTAATAAAATGAAGAGTTTGTCTGCCTTCCATGTGCATTTTGCAATATCTACCGCAAGCAGAGGGCTGAAATCTTAAAAATTAGTAGCTCCTGGCACGAACATGTGTACTTCGAAACAGGAATTTTAAAATTTGGATTAGATTTTTTAAAACTTATTAAAAACTATATAGGAAGAAATAAAATTAAGAGTTTTTTCTTCCTGTTTCAAGCAAATTTAAACAGTGCTAGGGGTAGCCACGCAATGAATTGCGTGGTTAACCCGTGCAACGCCGGGTACTTCTGCTAATTAAAACTATAACAACAGTTCAGATGTAGGTTTTAAGCGAGTTTGGACACAACATATTGAAATTAGCATTTGTTACGTATTATATACCATTCATAAATATTTTCTACAATGTATTGAAAAATACATCTGGTTCAATTCAGTCGACTAAATTAATACCTTTGACCAGTAGCGAACCGGGGTGAGTTTTGTGTTGGTGGGTGGAAGAAATTGGGGTATTCGCCCTCCCCTTCAACACCAAGAATGCAAATAGTTTTAACAAAAGCTTATGAAGTAAAAATAAAATAAAGAACATTAAAACTATGTAGAATGCATTGACTAAATTTTTAAGGTCATCCCTCGACATGATATTTATTCGTTATTCGCTACACACATTAAAAGTGCCACTAAAGATACAATTTTGAAAAAAAAATACAGATTCGATAGCTAAAATTCATAAATTAATCCTGTCAACCCCAAGTAATTTTCTGGATACGCCACTGTATCGGATACATTTTAAAAAAGGTTGATTTTATAGTAAGATTTAGGTAGAAAGAATCTTTTAGAATATATACATATATTTTTTGTGGTTAAGAGTGATAACATTTTATTATATTATTAGTGTGATTTTATATGTATTGATAATATATATCAAAAGTGACAGCTACAGATCACATGATTTGATGTAAAAGTAGATCTAATAATTCTTCTAGCTGTGAGATAAGGCTCTTCCTATTAAAATTGGGTTGAATATTAATATATTTACTGTTTAAGCTGTAAACGTTCTCTTAATTTGAACATAAACCTTAATTTGACTGAATTGTGTTGACGGACCGACAAGCAGTTTGACTGGCGCGTTTAACGGTCGAGATTCGCGTTTTCCGATCAAAACTTGTTGTCGGTCGGAGAGACGCAGCCTCGACCACGGATCACACCCATGTATGTACCCATTGGGTTGTTTTACTCTCTAGCGGGGAGATCGTTTTTTAAACAACTTCTGACTAATGTAGTTAGCTGTGTACCTCTGTCGGACTTTACTATTCTCGGTTCGCGAGGAAGATCTTATTTATTCTCGTTTCACTCTCTCGCGCACGCGTTTATATTTTTCAACGTCTCAATTTTTTTGACAAGGCAAGGCCTCTTAAATTATCCGTCAAAGTTTAGTAGGCCTTTCGGAGTCTCTCGGGGGAAATATACATCAAAGTGAGACATCGGATTGAGAGGAGAAATAACGAGCCAATTTACCGAACGTTTGTAACGAATACCTTCGTCACCGATGATTGATTTTTTGCGGCAAGACCAGTCAACCACTTCCGATAAGCTGTAAAATAGTTTATCAATATTAAAAATAAAATAGTGGTGTTATATATTTAGAAAATTATATTTTAATCAGTGTTTAGTTTTGTGATTGAGTTAAGTGCGATCGTTTCTGTTCCTTTTCTCAAGTGCTGAAGTGTCACATTCTCGTATTTTGTTTTTGTGATAAAGTTTATGTCTATCGTATCAGCAGATTTACGATTTAATTCACACATGTGTCGTTGATACACTTTTTTAAAACGATGGTATCTCCGTGCTTTCTTTATGTTTTACTGTGCATCGCATGGTCATTAACCGGTGCTTTCAACGGCGCCACCTCGGAGTGCGATGATGCCATCTCAGCGGCGACCCGCAGAGCGTCCGCCGTGTTCACAGGGAAGGTCGACGCCTTTCTCCCCTCTGACCCCGACGTAGCAATGATCACCGTGAAGAGGGTCTTAAAGAAGGACCCCCACTCTTCCCCCTTCGACTCGCTGGAGGCTGGAAGGAGGGTCAGGGTGAGGGTGTCACAAAGTTTTGTCGACGTCCAAGGGAAGGAGGAAGGGGGCTCCTGGTGTGACTATGAGGCCTCGACGCTGGCCGAGAAGAGCAGGGTGAGAAAGTTACGACTGCGGGACACCAAGATGTTTCTGCTGCGTCGGGCTGAGGGGCGCCACAAGAGGTTGCTGAGGGATGGTTCGTCGGGATTTGAACCTGTGATGGAGTTAGACTCGCCGCCTCTCACTCTCTCGCTTACTCTTCTTGACAGGGCTTCAGCGGCTGTTAAAGGTAAGGGGTGCACAAAATACTCGCTTATACAATATAATTTTTAATGTTTAGATAATGAAAGGGAAGTATTGCATAAATATTCGAAAGAAAACCCGGATAATCCCGTTTAGTGGCCAATGTAATGTCCCATCTGATTACAAACTAATACTTCCTTAACAAACATGTCTCTTTGGAAATATAGCTTTTGGTGTTTACCAGACTACAAGGTCAACCGTGATCCGACGAAATTCTACATTTTTCTCCAAAGCCTAGTTCACACGTAGGCGAACAAATTAAATGAATAAACTCCTGGATGTTTAAACGAATAAGATGAAAACCGGTTAACCCGTGCACGAATAATCGGGAGCTTTCTTTATTTAAGTGGCAGTCTTGTAGGTAAAATAGGAAGGTTGAGGATGAATTTAGTGAGAAAGATTCTATCCAAGGAGGGCCAGGGTGGCAAATAGTCTAATAAGGTGGGATGAAAGGTGGTTCGAGAAAAGATCAATGCGTTTACAGTTTTTGTATCAAAATAAATCAAATATTGCTTCAATACAAACATAAAGGTTAATTTTATTCTCATGGTGATCTCAACATTTATTAAATATCTGTCAATGGCTACCTGTAATTTAATGACAACTTTTTTCCTTCATTTAAAAACTTTCTCATTTAATGCCGCTATACCCTTGACAGATATTCAAGAACTGTTGAGGTCACCATGTGAAGAAAATTAAACTCTATGCTTCTACTGAAGCAATAATTGATTTATTTTTGTTAAAAATGTTTTGGTATAAAAATGGCAAAACACACTGGCGTTTACTAGCTTTCTCTACATCCCCACCTTAAAGCAAGTGCATTTAATTATTTTACCTTATCTCTTTTTGACGACACTTACTAGCGACAGTAGTAGGCTACACAAAACGGTACCATGCCAGCCTCCATAAGTCAAGTGTTGGTTTGTGGACACACCCAGATTTCACTTCTCGGTGCAAGAAAAGTTACCAAATCTAACCTTTCATAAAGTGGTTTAAGAAGTCACTGTTGAAATAGATTTGACTATCAGTAACGGGAAAGTTGGGGTTCAAATCTTGGCCGTGTGCTCTAGAGGGTGAGGATGCATTTTCTCTAAAATCACTTATAACTTAGACTAAGTAAGCCCTTGTGTTGAACAAAACCAGCAAACCCGTGCGCAAATTGCTCAATACTTTGGTAAAAATATAAAAAAAATTATTTTCTTTAGTAAATAATTTGTCCAAGCTAAAGAAAATAAATATTTTACTCAATTTTTCTCAAATGAATAAAACACCAAAAAGACTTAAATTTTAGTTTCAAAGAGACGTTAATAAGGTCTCAAGGGCACCCCTCTCCCCCCTCGAAGATAGACCCCATAGCCCCAGCGGTTCCGGAGATGCGTTGGAGGATGAAGGGAGCCCGTTGGGTTGGTAGGGGTGAATTTTTTTGGGTATGGTTTTAGGAGTAAACCCCACCCGAAGATGGTCCCCATAACACCAGTGGTTCTGGAGATAATGGTTGGGGAATTTAGGAGGTGACCTTTTTGACTTCTGGGAAAAGTTTTTGTGATTTTAAGAGCGGTTGCCCATCTTCAACAAAACATTTCTATTAAAGTCCTCATTTGTCTATTTAGACCCATAAAATAAGTCGATACATAGCACAAGGCACCCGCTCTAAGGATATCAGGCTTAATTTATTTGTACTGAGTCTTACTACCCGCCCGGGCTATACGTATTTAACAAAACTAATGTGTAAGAGATGAGGAAGGAAGAATTTAGAGGTAATATATTCGAATTTACATGGAGGGTGAGAAATCATTCAAGAAAATAATACCCTCACCTCAGTACACCTAACTGAGATTCGAAATCCAAACTTTCTTGTCACTGATACATTTTATCAGATGAGCCTGATGTTTAGTCCGCGTGCTACCGTTAATAACAGGAGGAATTATTATTTGGGTGACCTGGCGGTCTAGAAGTAAAGTGTTGGAATTGTGTGCTGGGGGTCCAGGGTTCAATCCTCGGTCCTGGCACAGATCTATCTGATTGCCAAACCCTTCCACTTACCTCTGACAAGACGTGTATTAATGACAATTTTTGAATGTGTGGAATGTCAGGCCTCCACCGTGGTTCGGATTCCACGTTAAATTGTAGGTCCTTCTTTTCATCTCACAATCACCCTACCATCACACATGAGCCTAAGTGCGTATAACCCGAGCGGGTAGTAAGACGTGGTGCTAATAATAATAATTATTATTACTATTTGGGAAACTGGGGTTAGCCTTTTTTTTGGTCACTAATTAATGTCTGGGAAATGAGGGTTTTATCTATTCTAGATTCAAGTTATGTTATCTGTAGGTATCAATTTTAATAGATACTCTAATTTATTATAAAATACTATTAATATAATTTAAATAAAAACACTTTGGTAGCCAAATAGTCTAAGGCGTCACTTTTTCAAGAGAATGGACTGCCGATGACGGGGAGAACGGGGTTTGAATCACGAAAGGGGGGGTTTTCACTAAATAGTTTTACACTATATCTCCACGCAAATGCGGGTAACTTTCTCTGAATTTAAACTTACTCATCCCTAATGCATTAGCATTGTTAGTACATATAGGAATAACCTGAACAGGTATTAATACGTGGTGCTAAAAAATGTAAGCTGGCTTGGAAAGTGCCCGTGAAAGCCTGCAGTCATCGTCACGAAAAATGCCACACTCTTTCTAAAATGCAGCCTTCTTGTCTACGTTGATGAAGTATTTCAATGCTGGCAATGAGGCGAAAGATGTTGAGTATGATATACACACAGTTTAGTGGAATCACTTCGCTGTGGCCCGGAAACAAGGTCAAATGGGGCACATGTTTATATGAACCTTTTCATTGTTTTTGTGTTTTGTATCCACCGCTGAGTTGGGTTTCACATGTTAAGGTACATCCCGTATAATTGGACCATTCAGAAGCTCAGTAGTATATATAATTTGTTATAAGAAATAATAAGTTACATAGTTTATTTAACTTAATTTTAGTACGTATTTAAATGCTTGACATATTTCTCTGCTAAGGAAGTATTTAAGTTTTTTAAAAACATTTTGATTATATTTTGTAAGGAAATATAATATTTTTATAAGAAAGAATAAGTTAAATAGGACTATTAGTAATTAGTGTTAGTAATTAGGATGGGGAGTGGAGGAAATTACATAATGACGAGCTACATACACGGTACTCATCACAATACGTTGTTAGGATACTCAAGCCTCGTAGATTATGGTGGGCAGGGCATGAACGCGAATGGGAAAATCTAGAACTTTGTTCAGGGTACTGACTGGCAAACCCAATATGAAGAGACCATTGGGAAGATCTAAGCACAGATGTGAATACAACATTAGAATGGACCTGAAAGAGATAGGGTGTAATGAGGTGGACTGGATAGAACTAGCTCAAGATAGGAATAGTTGTCTTATTTTTGTAAGTACGGCAATGAGCTTTCGATTTCCTAATGCCATAGAGTACGTAATCACTTTTTAACTTTTCCTTATTACAAAAAATTAATATATCGCTTAGCTAAAAATAATAAAAATGTCTTTTAAAATATATACACACACACAGAGGCATGGGACTCTTGATCCCCGACTCTGGCTGTCCCCGGGCACCCATGTGTGGTGGTCAGGTGGGTGGCACCTTCATTAGTCAATAGCTCCACAAGGTTGTTGAACAGTTTATCGCCGACCCACACGTCATCGTCCCGAGCCACCGTCCAGCTACCACTCCTGGCCCGTACGCCACGAACAGGAGTCACGCCAGGAGAAAAGAACGTGAGGACATTAGCTGATAACTATCGGAAGCTTCGTCCAACTCTATAAATAACGTTCGCTCCTTATTCAACGTATTTGTATCAGTTATGGCCTGTGTAGCGAGCCAACCAATTATATATACATGATAGGAACAAGGAGTGTATTTACAATATTTATAAAAACCTTCAAATAATATTTTTTCTTTTTTTTTCACCACGTCATACTACCTAAAGTCTGTTCACCATAGGAATTGTTTTCTGAAAGGCCTTTTTCCCTAACAGAAAGCTATTATATAGTAGGATATTGGTAGGAAAAAAGATCTTTCAGAGAGAAATTCCTACCGTGAATGGAGTATACATGGGCAGACTAGACGCATTTTTGATTTTTTAAACACCATGTCCTACTACCCGTTCGGATTGTACGCAGATGCATTAATTAAGCTAGTGTGTTAGGGATGAGTATTGCTGGATTAGAATATATGTACCAACGCTTGCGTGGAGGATAGAGTGTAAAATAATTTAGAAAAAACCCACCCTCATTACACCCGACTAGGATTTGAACTACTATCTCCCTGCAGTTGGTGAGCCAATTTATTGCGAAAGTGACGCCTTAGATCAAGCAGCCACCAAAAGTTGGTCATATTTTAATCTTTCTACGATTTTATATAATATGTGTCCACATTTCCGTGGAAGAAGAGTGAAAAACTATTTAAGTGAAACGACCGGGATTCTAACCCCGACCTGCTTGTCACCGGAAAAAAAACAACTGTATGAGCCTAAAAATTGGTGAAATGCGTTTTGAAATTAAGATAAACAAAATAGATTTGTAGTTAAAAATGAAGTTCATATTTTAAACTCAAGACTCAAAAAGGACATTTTTTTTTGTCCTTAAAATAAGTTGCATTAGTGAATACACATTCAAAATTAAACTTTGTAGAGGATTTTCTTGTGCAGTGCATGTGAGGAAAGTGATATAAGATTAGTCAACGAACCCGCCTCGGTGGCGTAGTTAGCTAACGCGCCAGTCGCGTTGAGCTAGACCACTGAGGACGGGGAGATCGAGGTTCGAATCTCGGTCGGGTGAACTGGGGTGGTTTTTCCTAAATGGTTTTCCACTCTCCCTCCACGAAAATGCGGGTTCACTTCCTCTAAATTCAACCTTCCCCATTCCTAACCCATTAGTGTAATTAGTACTTAAGCGTATAACCCGAACGGGTAGTAAGACGCGGTGCTAAGTATTATTAGTAAGCGCTCATCGGTAAAAATCCATCGGCCTCGGCTGGGTTTCAACACTTGTGCTTCGGGTCGTTAGGTGAGCACTTAACCCGGAGACCACCAAGATTGAGAGATAGCTCTAGGAGCAAGTCATTATTTCTAATATAATGTCAAGTTTGTCAATCCATTTATGTATTGAAGTACTACGAGTTTCAACAAATTAGTTAGACATACCCATTACTACTCAGTCCAATACCATCTATTATTTAGGTTGTACTTATTCGGAATATACAAACGGGTATTGTTAAAAAGAATACCATTAGTTTTTACCTTACTACTTTCATAACCATTAAATAGGCCTACCAAACAAAGATAGAAATCACTAATATTAAAAATCAAATAAGGAAAAGACCCACTTTTGTAGCCGCATGGTCTAAGGCGCTACTCTTTCAATAGATTAGACTGCCGATGACGAGGAGATCGTGGTTTGATCCCAGTCGGGTGTACTAAGGATGGTTTTCCTAAATGGTTTCCCACTCTATCTCTCTCCACGAAAATGAGGGTACACTTCCTTTAAATGCAACTTTCCTCGTTCCTAACCCATTAGTGTAATCCATACGTAAGCGTATAATCCAAATCGATAGTAAGATGCGGTGCTAAAAAAAATTGAAAACAAAATAGGTCTAGCAGAAGTCTTCAAAAGTCTACGTATATTTTTATCAATAATCCTAAAAGTAATTTTACTGGAATCAAGGAACCCAATACATGTAAATATATACATATATATTATTTTACATTTACAGAAATATATACATATATATTATTTTACATTTACAGAAATATATATTTTTTGTTATCACAAAATTGTATCTATATTTCGTACAAATGATCGATAAATAACCGATGGCAAAATATTTTTACATTATTTTTTTCAAATGTCAATAAATAATATTCAAATCAATAGGCAGTTCATTTATTTATTTCGAGACATTATTTAGTTAGATTTAGTAAAAATAAAATCCCCTTGTCAATAATACGTAGATTAATGGATGAGGCCTTTCAACATAATCCTTTTCTTGGCATAGTCCACCCCATTACTAGCTTTTCCCTATTTTATCCGCTCCTTTCGACTCTTTCGCTTCTGGAAGAGAAAGAGGGAGATAGGGAAGGAATACGCTATCGTTTAGGTCACGGTTAGCTGGTAATTTATAGCTACTTAACTGATGGGATGTGTAATCACAAAGCGCTTTGTGATAGAGAAGCTGGGGTTTTATTTTATTTTTCCCGTGCACAGTGTTTAGAAAAAAAGTTGAAGACTTATATAAGATACGAATACATTCCAAATTTTATTGAATGTATCTTTTAGAAATTACTAATATATTTTTTCATGGTCAACATTGATAACATTTTACTATATAATCAGTGTTATTTAAAAGGTATTGGTGATATCTATCAAAAGTAACAGCTGTTGATAGCATGACTTGACGTATAAATACGTGAAAGTAGATCTAATAACTTTTCTAGCTGTTATATAAGGCTCTTTCTTTGAAAGTTTAACCATACACCTTACAATGAAAACCATACAAGGTTTATAAGTGAGAATCTCCAATAGAGGTAGTTTACCTCAAGATGTTTTGTTTATGTTAACCGCGTCTCACTGCCCATTCGGGATATTTGCATATTGCAATAATGGGGTATGTTAAGGTAGAATTTAGAGGAATTTTAGCCGCATTTATGAGCCTTGAGAGGGGGGAGCCAATTAAGAAAAATCACACTCAGTAATATCACCCGGGTTTCAAACCCCGATATCCCCGTCATCGGCAATCCGTTCTATTGCTAGAGTGGCGCCCTTGACAATGACACCACGGAAGAGGAAGGTAGATTTTTTATAGGAAGTATATCCACGTTTGTTTGGCGGCAAAGTGGGAAGCCATTTTATTTTTTAAAATAATTTTTACATCTGACTGGAATTTGAACTCCAACCTTCTCAGTACCAGCTTACCAAAATTATATTAGACACCTTTATCTGCGTGCCCACCAGTGGGGGTTAAGGCGTCTCTGAATCTAATATAATTTGATTTTGAGAAAACAATTTTAATTAGTTTAATTTAATTAATTTTTTTTAGCACCACGTCTTACTACCCGGTCGGGTTATTCGCTTAAGTACTAGTTACACTAATGGATTAGAAATTGGGAAGGTTAAATTTAGAGGAAGTGAACCCGAATTTGCGTGGAGTGAGAGTGGAAAACCATTTAGGAAAAACCACCCCCAGTTCACCCGACCGAGATTCGAACCTCGATCTTCCCGTCCTCGGTGGTCTGGCTCAACATGACTGGCGCGTTAGCCAACTACGCCACCGAGGCGAGTTTTAATTAGTTACTTTGTGATTCCGTATTGTTTTGTGTAAAAACCTAGACAGCCTGATACAGTTTGTTCTTTTTTAGACAATTTAAAAAGTCAATTATTATCCTATATGTTGATGTTGTTGGTGGAAATGGTTATACTATTTTGTAAAATTGTATCAATTATTGAATACTTTTCCTTCCTGCGTAAACATATCTTAAGGCACTACACACTTGGAACATAAAAAATAATATTCCTAATTTGTTTAATAATGTATTTAAATGTCAGAAAAATTGCAATGCAGATTTAATAGAAGTGCTGAGAATTCAAAATAACTATTGAATAATTATTAAAATAATACCGGTTCTTGAAATGTAGAATAATTTAAAACCACTAATCATACCCTACACCATAATTTAGTTAATTAGGCTCGGAATATTTGTCCTATGGATGTTAGACTACCCAGAATACCCCTGTCGAAACGTTCTGATTATGCGCCATTAAAAAAAATAATACAAATTACACATTCTGTCTATCGAAATTACTTTTATAGTTTGATTATTTTAGACTAACAAAATGCCATATTCCAGTCAAAATTATTTAAAATATTGTCGGAGGAAAAAATATTGGGCTAGAGCTAATCGGTTATGAATTTTTCATAACACTATTTATATGAATTCTTGCTATATTTAATGAAATAAGCTCTGTTTAGCTGATTTTTACTTTCTCTTGAGCCCTCGAAAAAAATCGAACTCAAGATTTTGATAAATGTTGACATTTTATGACCTCCTGAAACAGAAAAAGTTGTTTTTGCGTCATCGTTTGTTTTTCTATATCTCCTACTAGCACCGAAACCATTTTACCGATCGGGCTAAAACTTGATATCTGGGGTTTTAATA
>CABFWB010000196.1:190954-203850 GCA_902151455.1 Timema bartmani
GAAGGGTATTTTAACCTTCGTTTGCAATTATTTTCATGTGAGAGATTATAATTATAAATAATTAATATTAAATTAATAAGGAAACTGGAAGATTGTGTCAAACACAAACGGAAGAATGCAGAATGACTTCAATTGGCATAATTTATTTTACACCTATGTGTAACGTCAAAAAATCATTGTAGCCTACAGTACAAAAATAAAAATAGTTTAGTAAATAGTTGGTATCGTAAATAGTTGGTGTCATTGAATCAGTTCAAACAAATGTGCAAGTCAAAGATAGTAAATATTGGCAAATAAATTCTCAGCATTTTATTTAAATGCACAGCATTTTCAGGGAATTCGTGTCTATTTCGCTAAATATAATAATTTAGCTAAAATACTCTCAAAATAACGTTTTTCGTGTTAATTCGCGAAATAAAAATCGCTTTAAACACTTTCAAATGCCATGAAACGCAAATAAAACTTATAAATACCCTAATTTCGACCCTTTTTTTTCTTTTCGCGTTTTTCGCAAAAGCGAATTTACCCTATCTCTACCCATTATTTATCTTTATATTTAATATAATATATAACTGGCCCCGTGGTGTGGTGGTCAGTGCACCTGGATACAAGCCTAGGGGTCCCGGGATCGATTCCCGGCAGGTACCTTTGGTATCTTTCCCTTTAGGGTAGTAATCCAAACGGTCACAAGGGTTTGGTTAGTTAGGCTTAAGTTAGGTTAAGACTCACCCCGGCTCCGCAACATCATAGTAATTATCATCCCATCATTTCATTGTGGGTATGACGTGTAGTAACTCCTATGGTGCACCCTGGGCAACGATCTGTACCACCCACGTCTACACGTAAGGCGACCGAACACGGACGTCAAGGTTCATCCCGATCAAATGTGCCATACAATTATAAACCTCGTGTATTAGGATATTAATAAAGTAAGGCTTCAATTATTCTAACTAAATGGTCGGTGAAGAAACGGGGGTTGAGTTTTAGCGGGAAAGGAGGCAAACAGTCCTTTTTCCCTTAAGTCCGGATTAACGAAATAACAAACTAAAAGGGAATTACAAATAAAAGTATATTGGACATGCAACAGAAAATAAGTGTAGTTGTTGGTATTAAAGTATTTACTTACAAAATTTTAAAAGTTAAAATAAAATAAAACACACTGGAAGTTAATTGGATGGTCTTTAATATGTTGTTTAAAAAGTAACACTTGAAGGGGAACGAGCTTTTAAGAAGCTGCCGATTTTTTTTGGAACTTTTTTTATTTATTTGATCATCAGTTCAAAAGGTTTTTAGTTTTTCTGCCTTTAATACCGTGATAAGTAAAAGAGTAGACAAAATAGTAACTTTGTGTGGATTAAATTAAATGCGGAGTAATGAGGTTCGGATTATTGAGGTAAGCTGAGCTAACGTTTAAAGAACTGTATAAAAGTGAACTATTTCAATTTCAAAACAGCTGTGACCAACGTAAGGACCTTAAAGATATTTAATTTTTTCGATAGTGTATCTATGACTCGCTATGTAGACTTGACTGGTTGTTTGTATATTAGGAGAATGAGATCTGGAGCTGTTCATAGTAATCATTTTTGGGCCAGTGCCTCCTTTGATATTCTGACAAAGGCCATAGACCCCTCCCCGTAAAAATACATGTAATTAAACCCACACAAATTCTGCATAAAATTATTTTATTGCTTGGCAATTGATTAATTCATATGGACATAATTTACAGCGAATTATGTTTCTCCCTTTTTATGATAAATTCAATTGATACTTCTAGAAGAAAAGTGTGATCAAAACAAATTGTGCAGCTAAAAAGTAAACTTAAAATATGTTAAGAAGTAAAAATCATTGTGAAGTGTGCTGTAGTTAGGTTTTGTGTAACTCTTATCAACGGGAAACTATTCTAGATGTGTTTACGTAACAACGACTGCGATTGTATGTTTTTTTTTCTCCTAGTTCACGGACTCACATAATCCCATCATATGAACTCCAGTTTAAGTACCCCTGGACTAGTGTGTACATTGCAATTTAGGGCCAGTTTCATAGTCAGATTTAGTACGCCTAAAGTGCGAGTTGATAATAAATACAAGATGACACCTACCTAGACCAAAATTCATTCAAAATTCATTCAAAATTCAATTTCAGGTAGGTGACGTCTTGTATTTAGTATAGCGCTGCACTTGAGGCGTACTAAATCTGACTATGAAACTGGCCCTTAGACTTGGCGGATTGCCTATATATCAGGTGGTAGAATGAGAACCAAGGCTTTCTCCTAATCTATGGCTCGCTATTCAAACTTGACGAGATTGTCCAACAGAAGATGTCAATAGTTATTTTTAAAAACATATGTATAAGACTACAAAAATGTATTTAGATTTAACATTTTAAACTGATTAAGAGAAAAATGGGGAAAGTCACATTACACACATTTTTCAGGACAACAGCTTTTATATCTCAAATCTTATAATGACTCCGGTAAATAACTTTTTAAAATTAATTTAAATATGACAGAGAACTCTTTTAACCATAACCTAAAGTGCATTAGTAAGATTCCATGATTGTCTAACAGAAAGCAGCACTGACTAAATCTGAGTTTAAACTGGACTTAGCCTCTTTTTTCCCTGTACCCTTCGCTTGAAGCGATAGAAAGTGTTTTGAAACATAGTTAGGATTATACTTACCATTAGGTCTAATTGTATTACACTCCAACTAGCCTATAGACCTACTTTGAGGATAAAAACAAAACATACATGAGTAAATAAACAATAGGAGAGGGGGGATTGAATCCCCAAAACACCTCCCCCTCTGTAGGACCCTGAATTCCGTCTGTTATGGTTGTCAGGTGGCTCTCTCGTTGCGCCCAGTAATTTAAAAGAAGACGCTACTCCCCCGAGTGTAAGCTCTGAAGAAGCTCGTGACACAACACAAGATAGTGTCTCTTCTTGGTTTAAATGAAGGCGATAGCATCGCAGAGGGCCGCCCATTTTTTTATTTCTGTCTCTCTCTTACCTATTAAAAGGCTCGAGAGTGGAACTATCTCCCCGTGTACAGATGACGCCGATAAAGCACGTAAGAATGCCAGGTGTAGGATTCTGAGGGTAACTGGACCACCGCGGTCGAGAGACAATGAGATTGCACTATAACAAGCGTGGTAGGGTGTGTTCTATACAGAGGTACAGAGGCTTCTGAAGAGGCTACCACATTAGCCACAGGTTAAGGTGTGCTTTACAAGGGATTTCGAGCTTAAAATTAAGAATTTTTTCAGTTTTTACTGACGAAAAAACGTGTTTTTGTCAGATTAAGTAAAATATTGCGTAAGTAAATACGTTTAGTTTAATTTCCTACATATTTTAATCTCAACAGTTGCTGAATATCTGTCATGATTACAGAGGCGTTTGCCTAGAAACTTTTTAAATTAATAGAAAAAGTCCTGGTCAAATTATATCTTAACATATATTCAAAAATTGTTGATATTAGTATGTGTACAAAGTTAAACTCAATTTATCTACTAAAATTATATTTTATTTATTTTGTCAAAAAATATTTAGTTTTAAAAACTAAAAAAACAACAATGGAACTTAGCTCACATTCCCTTCCAACCTAGTTTACTAGTTGACTTTCAGTTTCGTATTAAACTTGATTTTGAATTTGTATTAGACAGTTTGGGAGCCACTCGCATCTTAAATCACGTGGACTAAACGTCAACCTCAATTAATCTGGTTTGATAATGATCGGGAAGGCTGGGATTTGAATTCCAGCTGTGTGTGCCGAAGGTGGTTATTCATGAATTGTTTACCACTCTCCCTGAGCGCAAATATGGCAATATTTCCTCTAAATTCTGCCTTCTTTACGCCTAACCCATCATTTTAATTAAATGTGACTATCCCAGACGGGTAGTGAGACGCAATGCAATAATTTTATTTCTGTGTCACTAGGGGTGATGTCTTAGCCCACAATTGTGTCCTTACCTTAAGTAAGGGTTAGTCTCATCAACCACTAGTTTAGGGGACTTGTTTAAAACATATTTCGGGTTTTGACACAAACATTTACTATTTGTGTACGTATTTGACCTGATAGCCACTGGGCAAATATATAAGGCTGGGTGTGTAGTATTAATCTTTCTGTTCTAGATTAAGTTAGTTTGTGACGTGAAAATTTAATATCTCATTAAAAATTCGTATTGGTTTCTTAAGGAATAGTACTCGACTAATTTGATTTAAATAATAAATCAACTATTTACTTCCTATAGCGTGAAACATTTTGTAAGGAACGTTCAAAAGAGGAAAGTAAATGGAGTGTACAGTATCACTACATAGGACTTTATAAATGGATAGGGGGCATCCATACACCTGTATTTTAAATAAAATTATAACCTTGAAATTCCTAATGGTTTGGAAGATTTTATAAAGGAAGAAAACCTACTTAGGTGAGACGGAACAATTGGGGAATGAAAGGTGCATAATCCTGACCTTTTAAGTAAATAATAATTTAACACCGCGTCTTACTACCCGTTCGGGTTATACGCTTAAGTACTATTTTACGCTAATGGGTTAGGAATTGGGAAGGTTGAATATAGAAGTGAACCCGCATTTGCGTGGAGGGAGAGTGGAAAGCCATTTAGGAAAAACCACCCCAAGTTCACCCGACCGAGATTCGAACCTCGATCTCCCCGTCCTCAGCAGTCGAGCTCAACACAACTAGCGCGTTAGCTAACTACGTCACCGAGGCGGGGTTTTAAGTAAAACGATATAGCTTTTGTATAGCATATATCTTCAAAAATGCCTAAACAGATTCATGAAACTCACAAATATTGTTACAAACAATGTAAAAATAATTCCCTACATCTAAACCTCAAGCAAAATATTAAGTTATTCATCAATACCTTAATTTAGTAAATTACATAAAAGGTGCATTTCATACAGGTTTGGTAGAACAACGTATGTAGTACATGCTGATCTTTAAAGGGGTAGAAAGGGGATGCAACCCTTTGCCAATTGGAGGGAAAACGTCCCCTAAGTCACATCATGCTCTCCCAACATTTAAAAGGATGTACAGATTAAATTTCTTTCCGGATACAGCCATGACTAGATACATATTTCAATTAAATTAATTATAGCTGAAAAATGACCCCTGGAAACGGGAATCAATCCCGAGATATTAGACTTAGATCATTAGTGAGCTGGGTGACCTGGTGGTCTTGGGGTAAGGTGTCGGAATTCTGTGCTGGGGGTCCGGGGTTCAATCCTCGGTCCAGGCACAGATTTATCTTATTGCCAAAACCTTCCTTCACCTCTGACGACAAGACGTGTATTAATCACAACTTGTGAATGTGAGGAATGCCAGGCCTCCACCGTGGTTCGGATTCCTTGTTAAACTGTAGGTCCTCCATTTCATCTCACGATCATCCTACCATTACACGTTAGCGTAAGTGCGTATAACCCGAACGGTTAGTAAGATGCGGTGCTAATAATAATGATAATAATAATAATAATAATAATAATAATAATAATAATAATAATGATGATAATAATGATAATAATGATAATAATGATAATAATGATAATGATAATAATAATAATAATAATAATAATAATAATAATAATTACTAGTGAGCTAATCCAAAGGTCAACAACTGCATATTAAAATACTTAAGAAATTAATTTTATATATATATAATAAAACCACGCTAGACCGAAATTTCGGATCATTCGAACACACTTACCGGAAAGCGGGGGAAAAAATTAAGTCAAAAGAAATATATTTAATTGTTTAACAAGATCAAAGTTAAAAGAGAACTGTAAGAAACAGTGATATCTGAGAAGTGATAATAAATGCTTAATATTTACATGTTATAGACAATATAGTCAACACAATGTGTTTTTCCTGTAACTAAAAACAATTACAGTACATTCTACGTTTTATACCTCAGTTAAATAAAGGGAAATTTTACTAAACTCGTTCAACTGTAATTTAAAATTCGTGAAAATATTGTATCCCTGTATTCTTCCTCTTAATCCAAATTTTCGCTGATCCAAACAAGCTTCGGTCCAATTAGATCATATTAACAAGGTTATACTGTGTATTTATCTCTTTATGTATTATATATATGTATACAAAATTTTATATATAATTGTATGGGGATAGCCCGGATGTGTAGCAAGACGGAGTAAGCAAAAAAAAATTAATCACATGTTATTTTCGAACATTTCTAGTTGTGTAACGTTGGCTAAACATATTCATCAACAAACATCACGGACCACCATGAACCAAATTGAAAAATTTCATTCTTACAATTAATTCAATAACGTCTAGCTATCAAACGAAAATAAGAGGCCATACAAAAACAAAAACAAAATCAAAAACAAAAGTTTCTATAAGATACAAACAAAAATAATCATCTGAAACGTTATTATTACTTGGTATAAAAAAGTGCATCCTCCGAGGTAGGGGCGTAGTCACGGCTAAACCGAACCTCTTTTGAAAGTGCCCGCCCGAAGAGACCGGTCCGCCCCAGCACACTTGCACGGGGGAAGAAACGATTGTAATAACTTTATATGGAAACTTGTAGGCCATGTGAGATCCTCCACATGTGATGAGCGCCTCGCATTGACTTACTAGCTCTGTGCTCTTGAGAGCACACGTTTCAATCACATTCTGATATACTTGAGGAGAGCACACGTTTCAATCACATTCTGATATACTTGAGGAGAGCACACGTTTCAATCACATTCTGATATACTTGAGGAGAGCACACGTTTCAATCACATTCTGATATACTCGAGGAGAGCACACGTTTCAATCACATTCTGATATACTCGAGGAGAGCACACGTTTCAATCACATTCTGATATACTTGAGGAGAGCACACGTTTCAATCACATTCTGATATACTCGAGGAGAGCACACGTTTCAATCACATTCTGATATACTCGAGGAGAGCACACGTTTCAATCACATTCTGATATACTTGAGGAGAGCACACGTTTCAATCACATTCTGATATACTCGAGGAGAGCACACGTTTCAATCACATTCTGATATACTCGAGGAGAGCACACGTTTCAATCACATTCTGATATACTTGAGGAGAGCACACGTTTCAATCACATTCTGATATACTCGAGGAGAGCACACGTTTCAATCACATTCTGATATACTCGAGGAGAGCACACGTTTCAATCACATTCTGATATACTTGAGGAGAGCACACGTTTCAATCACATTCTGATATACTCGAGGAGAGCACACGTTTCAATCACATTCTGATATACTCGAGGAGAGCACACGTTTCAATCACATTCTGATATACTTGAGGAGAGCACACGTTTCAATCACATTCTGATATACTCGAGGAGAGCACACGTTTCAATCACATTCTGATATACTCGAGGAGAGCACACGTTTCAATCACATTCTGATATACTTGAGGAGAGCACACGTTTCAATCACATTCTGATATACTCGAGGAGAGCACACGTTTCAATCACATTCTGATACACTCGAGGAGAACGCACGTTTCAATCACATTCTGATACACTCGAGGAGAGCACACCTTTCAATCACATTCTGATACAATCGAGGAGAGCCGCGTGGTTTGCTACAAAAAAAAGTCTGAGATATTCTAATGCTCGATTTTAATTTTCCGCTGTATTCCTCTTTTTACTACCCACCCGGGATATTGTAATATTTACACTACTGTAAAGCCGTATCTATGGGTACGTGAGCACAGACACCATTCTGCGTCTTGAAAGGTTTACTTCTGATGAGGAAGTCGAGGTTCAAGTATCTGATGGCTGCTTTAAGGTGAATTTTACTAAATGGTTTCTCAATACACCTACACGCAAATGATGTGCATTTCCTATAAATTATATCTACTTCGTCCCTTTTTTTTTATTGTGTAGCTATGATGGTAGCCCGAACGGTGAAACTTAAAGAATTAGGTAGGGATTAAGAAAAATAATGTAAAGGAAACGCGCAGTAGCAGAGTGGAAAAACATATAGAAAAAAAAACACACCTGAATACACACAGTCAGGATTTGAACCCTAGTTTTTCCACTACTGGTAAACCAGACCAAACGTAGCTGACGCCTTTGTCTGTGAACAGTGCGAGTCTCGAAATATTAAGCCGAAACGTACACTTGCGAGATTATCACTTCTATCGAATTCCAGACGGCAATTGTGAGTTGAGAGCAGCCACCTCACACTCACCTGTCATACGCCAGTCGTTAACATGTCCTCCTCAGGGGAAGCACGCGCAGTTGCGACCACAATCGTCTCACACCTGGCAAAAAGTTCGAAGGATTGAAGTCTTGTCTGGCACGAGATTCCTGCAAGACAGAGTGGCTGACATTTGCGAACCCTTACTACGGAGTTAACTGACCTTCCACTCATCCACCAGAACATGTAATCATCTCATTTACCATGAAAATTTCAATATACTAGGCTTATCAGCTTACTACTCAAATAAACAGTATATTGAACACAACCCCACTCAGTTTTTAAATCATGAAATGTATGTATTTGATTAATATCTATTTTAAATTCTTTTACAAAAATTATAACCAGGTCAAAATAATCTACACTTAAAACACTACCCTAACCAAAAAAATGGCTTATATAAAAATGAGTTAAGGCTGTCTACTTTTTTTTTATTGAATCACTAAATATTAATTTTAAATATAAATTAACAAACTAGGATTTTTTTAATTGCCATGACTTACTACCTATTTAGTATTCAGGCTATAAGATAATAATTACGCTAATGGAAGTAGGGATGAAGAAATAAGCATTTGAGATATAAGCTACACTGATTTGTGTGGAAGGAGAATGGGAAATCATTTAATGAAAAATAATCCTCAATAGACCCATCGGGATTCTAACTCTGATCTCCCCTTTACTACCAGGCCAGACTAACATGAGAGTGACGCTTTAGAACATTCGGCTGCCTAAGCGGGTCGAATTAGTAGAGAAACAAAATTCAATTTGTCATGTAAAATGAAATAAAAAGTATAAGTAGCACACAACATGTTATTCTTCTCTAATATAATTAATTATTATTGTAGTGGGCGTGCTTATACTTCTATATTTTCTTTTAAAAGTTAAATATATAATTGATTGATTTACTTTAAGTACAAGTTCATGATAGTCACATATTTTCCAAACACGTGTTAATCAGATATATTAATAGAACATTTTAATTTAATATTATTTGGTAAGATTGTATATGCCTACTATGTAAAGCACTCAAAGAAATCTGCGGACCCCCTGTGGGTTGAATACCTCCCTACTTGTCTTCTGAAGTAAGATAGTACATATATTTCATGTCTACAAAATACAGGTTGTAAACGAATAAGTCGTAAATAACACCCGTTTCCAAGACACTAATTAATAGGAGTCTACATTATAAAACAATTATCATAATTATATCGTTTGTTATTGAAAGGTTACAAACAAAACAAAAAAAAACTCCATAAGGGATATGTTATATTTTGCTTCCATGGCGCTGGCCATAGAATTCTTTCGTTGGATGTTTAGTGGGTAAGGTATTTAATCTATGTTCAGATCTCATTAGCGGCACAACGCCTCAATTAGGCGAGTCTTTGTTGAGGCGCCTTGAGATTTATATGACGCAACACGTCAGACAATATTTCATTCCTCGCTCTCATAATAGCACTAGGCACGTACTCTAAAATGTAATTAGGTAGAGTTACTTTACTTTTGACGTTTATAAACGTGTGCGATGTACTTGATCCGGCTTACTTTATCACTGAGATTAAGCGTTTGTATAATTTGATGGTACAAACAGTAAAATGATAAGTTGTATTTATTTGATTTTCTTTTTACTGTGGGTATGGTGGACATACAGTGTGACAAATTAAGAAGTCCTAAGAAGAGTGGGTGAGAAGATAACCAATTTGGATGTTATTCTTTGGTACAAAGTATACTATATCGGACACATCTTTAGAAGGAACTGTTTTCTGCATGATGTCATAGAAGGAAAGGTTGAGGGAAAGAGGAGCTTAGGAACGAGGATTCACATATTGAATGACTTAAAGATAAGAATAAAATTCTGAGAGCTGAAGGAGGAGGCAGAGGACAGGGCGCATTGGTGGTAAAAGTTCACGTATTAACATTAATGCAACATCCGAATCGGTGGTCGTGTGGTATAACTAGTCACTATTGCATTGAACTGCATTGTCAAATTTAGAAGTATTGGGGTTTGGATCCTGATTAGATATGAGATATATTTTTCTGAATGGTCCACCACCCCTTCATGCAAATTCGACAATATTTTCCTCATCCACACCAAACTGTAGATTTGCATTTATTCCGATTGGGTACTAAGATGTGACGCACAATCCAAATAGTAATGAAAAATTTAGTAGGATTCTGATAGGAAGAACCGTTTTAGAAAGTAGATACATATTTTTTTTATGGTCAACATTGATATAATTTTAATCAATTATTAATGTTATTTTATAAGTATTAATAATATCTATCAAAAGTTAAAGATTCAAATCACACCATTTGAGGTTTGAGAAATGAAGGTAGTTTTAGTAACATCTGTGACTGTCATTACCAGAATCAGAGTATGGCTTTTATTTATTTAACCATAAACTACATTTTAAGTGTTTTTCTCTTCCTTACGCTTTCATAGAATAAGTCCTTTGTGAATATTCACCATGTTAAGGTGGAAATGTAAAGTACGTGAAATAAGGTCAGTGTTTTTGTAGTTTTTACATCAAAAGTTTTTTGGTCAAAATAAATCAAATATTGCTTCAGTATAAACATACAATTTAATTTTATTCACATAGTGATATCAACAGTTGTTGAATATCTGTCAAGGATGACATGAAGTTTAATGACAACTTTTTTACTTAATTTAAAATTTTTTTCGTTTAATGCCGCTATACTCATGACAGATATTCAATAGCTGTCGATATCACCATGTGAAGGAAATTAAACTCGATGTTTATACTGGAGTATAATTTGATTTAATCTGTCCAAAAAATGTTTTGCTATAAAAGCTGCAAAAACAAAACAAAAACAAACCAGTCCTTTATCGCAATCCCTACATCCCCACCTTAAGGGAATCGCCTAATGGATCATCGAACGCGTTGCAAACGTTAATAAATCCAACATTTAAGAAGTGGTTTTCTACAGACTTATCCTTGAAGCTACAGACATCTTACAGTTCAAGATGGAAGAAAGCAATGCTATACAATTAAGTAAATATGAAAGGTGAAGCTTGGGGGATTAATGATTATGATTACGTAAATCAGCCATAGCTGGAGCTTATTCGAATAGTTTTAAGATGACAGCTGGACATGGGAATGGAACCCGGGACTTTTGGCTTAGCGCGCAAATGCTCTACTAATGCAAGGTTGCTACTAATGAGCTATCGATCTATCGTGCCGTGTTCAGAGTTATCCTTCACACATATTTTAATATATAGTAAAGCTACAACCGAGTCGCGGTGATATCGATATTAGCTCTAAGTAGCCGATGATATCCACACGTCAATCATAGGGCCAGTTTCATAGTCAGATTTAGTACGCCTAATGTGCGAGTCGATACTAAAAACAAGACGACACCTACCTATACCAAAATGGAATGGGCTAGTTTCGCATATGAAACTGGCCCATTCCATTCAATTTCAGGTAGGTGACGTCTTGTATTTAGTATAACGCCGCAATTGAGGCGTACTAAATCTGACTATGAAACTGGCCCATTGACTCTGACTCAAAATATGAGGAAAGAGTGACCTTGAGAAGGGAACTATCCCTAGATAGCTCAGTGGCATAGCATTGACAAATATCTAGGATTCGATTCCCGTGTCTAGGTGTCATTTTTCAATCTATGTTACAGTTTAAGCTAGTTTTTTCTAAATATGGAAAGGTGTGATTGACTAATTTTTAAAGTGGTTTTACGAGAAATGTTGCCGTTTTAAGATTAAGTCAAGTGGTGAGAAACATAAAGTTAGCTTTTCCTCAAACAAATAAATAGCGCATTAAAAATAAAATTAAAGATTTTTTGTCACTTCGTCTTACTACTCGTCTGGGATATACACATTTAACCACATTAATAGGATAGGGATGAGGAAAGTAGAATTGGGATAAAATGTACCTGCATTTTTGTGGAGGGAGAATGATAAACTAACTAAGAAAAAATCTCCTCGATTCAGCCAGCCGTGATTCGAACCCTGATCTTTCTCATACCGTCAAACCAAAATAAACGAGATTGACAATTATATTCCGTAAGGATTTTTATTTTAGTGGTTTTGAAACTCAGAACTGTCATTCCAATAAGAAATACCTCAATGTGAGGCTATCATAGAAATTTTAACAATTTTTGAAAATATGTAATGGGCACCCGCAGAATTTGACTAGAACTTCTTTTAAAAATGTTTTTCATCAAATGTCACTATATTCGCGACCAATATTCAAGAACTGTGACAATTATTAAAAGTAAACAAGGAAGGTATAAATTTAATCTTGACGAACTCACTTTGATTGGCCCTATTTTACAATAAGGGCTTGGATTTTGATGACGTAAAAACGATCAAATAATAACCTATAAAGTGACCAAAAAAGTCTAAGAAAGGACTTTAAAAAAAATTACCTAAAAATATGAACAAAAACTCGTAATAATGTGACGTTGTCACAGACATGAAACTAAGGAAGACTGTTTGGGCTCACCTAGTCTGGTCCCTTTTGACTGGTCTGCTTCACGACTCCGAAAACACGCGCACTCCGCAACACATCATGTATCCAACTGACCGTCCGTGGCTCGAGATACAACTCCGAGCTAGACTCGAACATGTGAACATCGAGATGCGCAGACCCATATGCGCCAACGATTGTGTTCTGGTGAAATAAGACCTATCCACCGGCGCGTGA